>APFE030566094.1:0-13957 GCA_000404065.3 Pinus taeda | reverse complement strand
ATTAGTCTAGTATATCCCCTATTAAAGGCGGATCTACATCCATAAAAAAAAAAAATTCCAAGTATTAAGCCAAGAATGTTTTAGAAAATGCAAATTTGAAGTGGTGCATTACCCCCATTTGAGCTATCTGCATACTTGTGATTCCTCTACTTTTGTATATCTTTGAAAGAGTTTCAAAGTTCTTCAAAATTAACATTTGTGGTAGTCAAACAACTGTATCGGTGCAATAGAGACTCATGAAAGGAAGCTGGTCGAGTCATATAGGCATTGGTAAGGGCTCGTTGGACCTTAAATTGACAACTTTTCCAATTAATTTGGTTAATTCAATTAATAAATTAGTAGAGGCTATGGTAGCATTCCATTGTGAAGTTCCATAACCCATTAAAGTTTACGTAGTGCCAGTGCCTACAAATATAGATTTAGTTGGTTGATATCATAAGGCGCATGTTGAAACATTCTTCATATTTGAACATCTTGAATTTCCCTTTTGCAAGTGGCTTAGTTAAGATGTCAATGACTTGCTGCTATGTTGGACATATTGCAGAACCATGGCTCCCTTCTAAACCGTATTCTTGATCTCAAGTCTTTGGATTGATTGTGAAATACTAGATATTTATAGACATCCATGTGACTTTGATTATGACATTAAATCATAGTTGTGTCCAAAGTCTGAGTTGTCAACTGTGCTTTTTTTGCTAGCCTTGTGTGTTAGTATGGGGTCATAAGATTCCCGACTCACTACGTGTATTCATGGTATAGGGCTCCAAGTATGTCTAGTTCTTTCTTGCAAGTGAGTTCCCTTGAAATGGTAAACAAGGGAATGTATGTAAATAGACTATCTGGGGTGCGGGAGGATGTTTGTAGAAGTTTTCCAACTCGTGGCAAACAGATTTCAGTAAAGGACTGTCAAAACTTGTCACTACCTTTATTAATTCTGAACATGAAAAGCCATAAAGATATTATTTGTCCATTCAACAATTTATCCCTAAGCAAGTTTAGGAAATCCCTAGGGAAAAACAGAGAGTCCTTCTTGCTGCCCTTCTAACAGCCTTAAGATGCTCCACAGTTTGTCCTACACTACGACACTTCAACCACCTAGCAAAACACCAACTTAGCAGAACACATACTTTTGATTTAAAGCCACTTTCTTCTTCTGCTACTCACTGTCCGGTGCACACTTTAGGCTTGGTACATTCCAAAAGTTTGACAGAAATGCCCATCGCTGGCTAATGTTTTCTGCTAATTGACTTAGCACATTCCAAAAGTTTGACGTGCACACTTTAGGTCTGACTGGATAGGTTGATTATTGCTGTCTTTGTTTGTACTATGCTTTTAGCAAACGAAATATGATATACATAAGAATCATAGGGATATTACATTGTAGTATTGTAATTCTATAAAGAACTGTCAAAACCTATCACTACATTTACTAATTCTGAACATGAAAAGAGGAGTGCTCTCTCTTATAGATCCAATAAGGTGTACTAGGGTTTATCAAAAGGGTTTGCAAGTGACTCAAACCTAGGAATACAATTTTCTTTATCCTAAGCCAACCTTAGAAATAGAATTTATAATAGCCTGTCTTTATCTGGCCACACATGCCTCTCAGATTAGCTGGTGGTGGTGGATGCGTTATCTAAAGCTGGTGGGCCTGTATGAGCACTCTTTTCTATAGCTCAAGAGTGATATGCCTCCTTGAACAGCTGAGTGGATCTACTTGTGTAGAAGATTATTGGAGATACTTTCACCAACAATCGTCTTACTGATAATGGTGTTCTCCAGCACACCAAATTGCTATTTGAACATCTTGAATTTCCCTTTTGCAAGTGGCTTAGTTAAGATGTCAATGATTTGCCGCTCTGTTGGACATATTGCAGAACCATGAATGTGCTACATGAAAATGCCCCTAAACTGCTAGCTGCTGATTGAAGACTCAATGAATGAATCGATACCTCTGTGCTCTCTTTTATAGATCCAATAAGGTGTACTAGGGTTTATCAAAATGGTTTGCAAGTGACTCAAACTTAGGAATGGTGGTGGTGGATGCTTTATCTAAAGCTAGCGGGTTTGTGTGAGCGCTCTCTCCTATAACTAAAGAGTGATATGCCTCCTTGAACAGCTGGGTGGATTTGCTTGTGTAGAAGATTATTGGAGATAATTTCACTAACAATGCTCTTACTGATAATGGTGTTCTCCAACACACCAAGTTGCTATTTGAACATCTTGAATATCCCTTTTGCAAGCGGCTTAGTTAAGATGTCAATGACTTGCCGCTATGTTGGACATATTGCAGAACCATGGCTCCCTTCTAAACCGTATCCTTGATCTCAGTGAATACTAGATCGTTATAGACTTCCACGCGACTTTGATTATCACATTAAATCATACTTGTGTCCAAAGTCTGAGTTGTCAATTGTTCTTTTTTTGCTGGCCTTGTTTGTTAGTAAGGGGTCATAACATTCCCGACTCACTACGTGTATTCATGGTATAGGGCTCCAGGTCTGTCTAGTTCTTTCTTGCAAGTGAGTGCCCTTGAAATGGTAAACAACGGAATGTATGTAAATAGACTATCTGGGGTGCGGGAGGATGTTTGTAGAAGTTTTCCAACTCGTGGAAAACAGATTTCAGTAAAGGACTGTCAAAACCTGTCACTACCTTTATTAATTCTGAACATGAAAACAATGTGCTACATGAAAATGCCCCTAAACTGCTAGCTGCTGATTCAAGACTCAATGAATGAATCCGTACCTCTATGCTCTCTCTTATATATCCAATAAGGTGTACTCTATATTTAGTGGTGTGAACTTCCCAGTTTTCTCAAGCCCACATTTTTGTGTATACATCCTTCAAAGTGTTCACCTAATTATGGTTATTTCTTGCTTTTATTTGTGCATATGTTCATAGAATCCCCATGAATTCTGAAGGTTAAATGACTCATGGATACATAGACTATACAGTGGAAATTCACACATGTAACCATATGTAAGTTGCCCTATTCTATTTCTTAGAGTCTTGACCATAATCTTTCTTTTCGTCATTGCCGGTTGTCTGGCATTGCCTTGCCTCAGCCAAAGTGGTTTGACCAACCTGTGGTTATGACAACCAGACTATGTCTGTTCACTTCAAGTCTGTCCATAACTTCACTTTAAGCTACAATTAATTAAGTGCACAACTAAGTCCACCACAGCGGCTCGCCTCCTTTGGTGGCTTGTCCATTGACCATAAATACTTCTACCAAGTCAGCTAGTAGGGATCTATTATTAGCTACCTAGCTCAAGAGGGAAACATCTCTGTAACATCCGACTCTATAACATCTGATTTGGTAATCAAGACAAGATCCGATTCTCGGAAAGAGAGTCAAAGAGACCTGGGTTTCTACCCTTTGCCCATTGGACAGACAGGATCTCCTTTTCTTTGAAAGTGCAGACACGTTTGTTAGCTGGGGCTTGCATCTTCAATAAATGCCCTTCATATTGGATAATATCCTCTGCAATCAGATCTTCAAGTATTTCAACTACATTTCAAATCAGGCCGTATATGTATTTTTGTATTTATTTCTGTACCTGTCAAAACTCTATCCCGCATTCAAGTGTTGCGATCTTGCACGGCTTTCCCTATTTGATTGTACAACACGTTTCTATGTTTACCCACTGTCTTTCAATATTTTCAAATGATTACCTCTTCCTTCTAGTAAAATATTCTCAAAAACCCAATGCCATTCACACTTAAAACCAGCTTGCAAACATCATGAACTCTTTTATAAATTACCTTCAGCACCTACATATTGACATACATCTCTCTGCTTCACATTACATGGAATCCATTAGCATAAGCCAACTTACTCAACTGTCAGCATTGTTTCTCTTAGCACTTGTCCTCATGACTCTTTTGATTATGGACATCGTAAAAGTAGAAGCACAAAGAAAAAAGAAAGCAAGAAACAGCCACTAACAATACGATCATAGGAATATGAGTTACAATGCACATTCTTGAGTTACAGGCAAGTTTTAAATTTATGCAAGCTAGTTTATGTATCATTCTCATGTCAATTTTGAATCACTGAATTTCTATTTCAAAAGTTAAATATGCCATCCATTAACACAAGAGAATGTCATTGTGCTTGTACTACAAGTTGGCTATACAAGAAAGTCCCTGCATCCTTATACCATCCAGCTCTTAGATTCTTTCACATTTGTACTATTTTGAATATTGTTCATGGTGCTCTTCTTTGGTTCTTTGTTTACAGATATGTTAATCATCGGAGTTATCAACATGAGTAGCAGCAGCGGACCTTGACAACCCTGCTTCAACTTTTCTTGAGAGCTGGTAGAAAGTGATTTTGTTCCTTGCTCAAGGGACCTTGTATCTTAAGCTCGTGTTGCAGACTATAGCTTACAACAGGTCCAATCCTAGGTGCTTTTCCCAGATCAATTATTATTGAGAGCCTGGAGCGAGAGGGAATATAGTCTCAATCCTTTCCAGCAGTACAGGTTGATAGCTATATTACATGTATACTAATCTGTGCTTGTACTACAAGCTGGCCATACAAGAAGGAGCATACTATACTATTATATTTCTTTCACATTTGTGCTGTTTTGAATATTGTTCACGGTTATTGTTCACGGTGCCCTTTTTCGTTCTTTTTTTACAGATATCCTAATCATCAGAGTTATCAACACAAGTAGCAGTTGCGGCCCTTGACAACCCTGCTTGAAAACCGCTATCAGCGACAATTATGGCAGAAAACAATTTGAACTGTTTATTGTACCAGAGGGACTATACACAGCAGTTTCCCGTAATTGTGCGTACAGATTGACTTATTTTACCCTCTATAGTGTACTGCTTGAGAAGAACTAGAAGTATGAATTTTTGTTTTCCGAGTTATAAGCTTGAGAAGAATTCCCGTTTTTGCACTAAGCAGTTATTCAAGAACTGCATATCTTGTATCAAAATTACTTTTTTGAACTAAGTAGTCATTCAAGAACTAAGTAAATATTAAGCTCTTGTTCCTTGCTCAAGGGGCCTTGTATCTTAAGCTCGTGTCGCAGACTACAACTTACAACAGGCCCAGTCCTAGGTGCTTTTCCCAGCTCAATTATTCTTGAGAGCCTGGAGCGAGAGGGAATACAGTCTCAGTCTTTTCCAGCAGTATGGGTTGACAGCTATATTACATGTATACTGATCTGTGCTTGTACTACAACCTGGCCATAGAAGAAGGAGCATACTATACTATTAGATTCTTTCAGATTTGTGCTGTCTTGAATATTGTTCACGGTTATTGTTCACGGTGCTCTTTTTCGTTCTTTGTTTACAGATATCCTAATCATCACAATTATCAACACAAGTAGCTGTTGTGGCCCTTGACAATTATGGCAGAAAACAGTTTGAACTGTTTATTGTACTAGAGGGACTATACACAGTAGTTTCCTGTAATTGTGCGTACAGATTGACTTATTTTACTCTCTGTAGCGTACTGCTTGAGAAGAACTAGAAGTATGAATTTTTGTTTTCCTAGCTATAAGCTTGAAAAGAATTTCCGTTTTTGCACTAAACAGTCATTCAAGAACTGCATATCCTATATCAAAATTACTTTTTTGAACTAAGTAGTCATTCAAGAACTAAGTAAATACTAAGCTCCAGTTCCCGTTCATAAAACAGTTTATTGTACCAGAACTACTATAGCCTTGTTGCTGTAAAACTATAAATATTGCCTTTACAGAATCTATTCGGGACCATGTTTTCGTTAATGCCTGCGAGTGAATTAATGGTCTCCAAGAACTCAATTGATCAGATTTCAATGCTCGTTCCATGGAGGATGAGAATTGCGATGTTGAGGATGCATTGATGATGTGCAATAATAAGAATAGCAATGGCTCAAATGTTGCGTCTACTTTTCCAGGAACCTACTGAAGCCCCTAGTGCTGGCTGCTAGATCAAAAGCAGAATATAGGGCTCTCTGGCTGCCGGTGGCTGCAACAGCTAGGAAGGGACTAGCTGCCATGCAGCCTGCCTAGTTTATAATAAATTTGAGTACACAAATTTATTATTAACATAAAATTAAATTTATAAATATAACTTGATATATTTTATATAATTTGGAAAAAACCATTATAATAATGTTATAAATGAATTTAAAATAAAAATACACAAATTTATTATTGATCATGGTATTTACATGGAATAATGAAGTATCATCCATTCACTTTTCTTTTTTAATTTAACAATGGAGTGTAACATAATAATATAATTTTTTTTTATTGATATTTGTAAAGTATTACACATGGGTATTATGAGATCGTTAATATCTAGAGGTCAATTTATGTGAGGTCAGATTATGTTTACTAATTCTCTTAGATTGAACCCACGTGCATTTGGTGTTCAGTTAATCATAGCTTATTTATTAGAGTCATGGTGTTTAACTTACCTTATATATTTTGTATTATGTATATATATTATTTTGATCGGTTGTATAATATGTTCTTAACCTACTAGTTTTAGGTCAATTAATTTGTCTGAGATTAGGTTTTGGATGGTTTTGAGGGTAAATAATAACTTTCAACGATGACATCTGTCATTGGATTCAGCATTGAAACTCTAGGGAAAGATTTAACGATTGGGCACAAGCTCTACTGCAATCCTCAAACCCTAATCTAGAATTTGAAAAGGCGTATTGGGTGTTCCAGAGAGGTGATATGTAAATCAGCACTTTTATGCTTGTGATCTATTTATTGAACCATTTCATAATTTTTCCCTTCTTTACCAGCTTTGATTAATGTTCTTGACGTGGATTGAGGAAGAGTATTATGTTACGGTGCAACATTACTTTTCCTTGATTAGTTCACTAATGTACTCTTCAGCTAATAGGTGATAGAGAATTTATTCCCAGTTAGTTTTTTCTATGAAAGTAACTTCTTCTTTGAGATTCACATACTGATCTTTGTAATTTGTTGTAAAGAACGCAACTCCAGGTAAGAAATTTGTTATTTTAGTTTAGTTAAGAACCTTTTCTATCAATCTTTCCTCACGATTTATGCTGAAATTATCTCTTCTGTTTTTTTGACTTTACTTTCGTTGCATGTAAGGTGTTTCATGGGTGAAGGATTTGCAGATTCATAGAAAATGAGCTAACTTTGTTTTCCTTGTTTCAACTTGGCTCATACCTGGACCTTTCATCATTACAGTTTCTTCATCTTCCATGTAGGGTTTGATAATTTTATTCTAGGAACTACTATTTTTGTTTGTGTGGGTCATGTTAGCCCCAAATGACTTACGGTCTATATTTTGAATTTGTAAATTTTCTTAAGGAGACCATGTCGGGTCCTTTTAATTTCCCTTTTTGGGTTTCAAACAAAAATTCAGTGTAATTTTTTGTTATATGCAATGAACCAAGTCACTATAAATTTCACCCGATCACTTAACAATGAAGAAATTTATTTTTAAATTTTGTTGTTGGTTAGTGGTGTAATTGTTTAATAGTTATTTTGTATTCTTACTGAGCTAGGGTTTGTTTTCTATTTATTTCTTGTACTGTGAATATTGTTTTTTTGCAATTCTGAGAATTAATCGGAGATATGACATGTGTTCATTCCGTATTTGTGGGTTTTCCTTATTCTTATTTCTAATACCAATAATCTAGTAGGCAAGTGGAATTTGATTTTTTTGGAATTTGCTAACCACATCTCTAGAGTGCTTATGTACAATTTTATATTCATACAAAAATATGGTTTGTTTTCCCATTAGAATTACAACTAATAAGTAGGAACTAAACTGTTTCTATAGGGACTGTGTGTATATTATTTATAATTCCAGAATGAACATCCCAACTCTTAATTGTACTATTTTAGCATTCTACTTTACACATCTGATGCAGGAGCATCCAGATAGGGCACCATGATCAGGTGTTGGTCTCTGCCAAGTTGGAAGTTGTGTTAGCAAATTGGTTTCTTTATGTTCAATTTGTCAAAGTAGGATGTAAGATTTTGTTTTCTTTTAATCTCAGTATTAGTTAGGGACAATTTGGTCGGTTAGGATCACTAGTTTTTTTTGTCTTTAATCAACAGTAGGTTAATAACTGTTCTGGCATTTTAGAGGAAAAAAAAACAAATATGTTCAATGTAAAATCTTGCCGCATAGGCAGAATTGAATACAAGCATAGTTATGTAACTAATAAGAATTACAACTGAAAAAGTAACAACACAGTTCAGGTAACTGTGAATAGAGGATATAAATGTACATGAGAAAATCATTAAGAAAGTTCAACATTTAGCATACAAGCATTGATAATAAAAGAGCAGACAATTCGAATCCATCGATGTAATTATAACATTTTCCTTTATTGCTTCTTAATTCATAGAACAATCAGAGTAATTTACAGAGTGCATACAGATTAGTTTGTCTATTTTCTTTTCCTAAAGAAGCAGAGTCCAAACAGTGAGACTGTAACGAATTTTCCAGAATGAGGGTTTGTAATCCATGAAGAGAAATCAACATTGAATCTACAGGAATAAATGCAAGCAATTCGGACGAAATTGAACACATATGCACAGTCATACAAGTCACAAACTATTTTCCTCAATTTCGAATCCGTCCACCTAAACGAATACAAGAGTGTCTACAGAGCTTTTAGGTCAGTGAAGAAATATGAATACAACAACAAAATAGCAAGCACAGTTCAAGGGCGTTCAAGCTAGAACGAGAGTAACAGTAGTCACCAATTACGATTGAACCAGAGGTAATTCCAAACCAACAATTTCCCTGAAATTACTTTTCAATTATAACATAAAATGTCTGAATATACATAGCAGAGCTCGAACATAGTCTATGAACAGTCACAAGCCCAATGGCCAACAAACCCTAGACGAGGGTTTTGGGAAACGACTCCCATTTTAAACAATTTTATAGATAACAAGCATAGTAACTAAGGAAGCCCACATTAAAAACAAAACTAGGACGTTGGAATATTGCCGAGGGACAACAAGAAACAGGCATTGAGGAAACTAGACCCCAAAATGTATAGGACCTAGTTCTAAAACTAAAAACTGGTTATGTTGACAGAGCCTACTAGGCAAAGGCCGAAGTGACTGCTCCAGGCATGCTCAACTGCAAAACCGATAACCTGAAAATGGACCAAAACCCAATTGTGAGTAAACTGCTAACAATGGGAGGAAAAAGAAGTGCATGAATGTATAGAAGGAAGGGATACATTTCCTTACCTGAAGGGTTCACACCAAGAATAGAGCATAGGCCATTGAGCCATGAATTCCATACATTGACTGAGACAAAGGAGAAAATACATTAGAAGCAGAATAAGAAAAAGAGAAAATTGAATCATGGACCGATGGAGTTACCTGCAGTGAAGCTGAAAACCAGAGAGCGCCATTGTTTTGCAACTTGAGTGCATGCTAAACCACTGAGATTTACCAACAAGACAACCTCATACCAAAGACGGAGACTGTGGAGCAAAGACTAGTTAAAACAATTGCAGAAGAAGCATAAGAATATACTCACATAGGCGACAAAACCATCATTGTTTGCATAATGAATGATGACCAAAAGTTATCCAGGTGAATGTAAGAGCCAAACCCTTAGACAAAGAAACCCTGAACAGCATGCCCAATAGTTGCAGTGCAGCTGCATGCATAGGCAACATAACCTTACCAGAGCAAACCCTTGACAATAAGGAGCAAAGAGCAGAAATGACTAAGTGATAGTCGAAGGGAAGGTTTTGGCATGAACGAGGAGCAGGAAATTCAACCCAAGGCACAGTACAACACATTAATTACACTCATAATTACCACCACATCAGATTCCAGAAATATCCGAGGTCGAGTCATTAATTATAACCTAATGCATAGTTAATCATTCTTTATATCATTTAATCAATGACTAATCTAAACAATGTTGGGTTGGTCCCATCATAGTGGTATCAGAGCAAGGTATTGAAATTTGTTGAAGAAATGGAGGTAGGAAGGAGAGGTAATGTAAGAGGTATTCGAAGGATAGCAGAGGAAGGACTGAGGGAGGAGATCAGGATTCTTACTGCTCGTTTGAAGGCAGTTGAAGCAGGGAGAAGAAGGGATCCAGCGATAGGTGACGATAGCGAAGAGGAAGCTGTAGCGACAACAGATGGATTAGATGGAGAGGGTTCGGAAATGAGATTGTTAAGGTCGGTCTTAATGGCAAGCAGCAAACCCAAACCAGAACTCCCAAATTATGACGACAGCCTATCCACGGAGGTTCTGTTGGACTGGATCAGTGAAATGGATAAGTATTTCGAGTGTGACGACGTCAGTGAAGACTGCAGAGTTAATTTCATTGTGACAAAGTTGAAGGGACATGCAACCTTGTGGTGGGATAGTGTCCAAATAGAGAGAAGGAGATTGAACAAGTTATCGATCAAAAACTGGCCAAGAACATTGGCCAAGTTGAAGGGCAGATTTCTGCCTAAAGATTACCAGATTGCACTACGCAGACAAGTGCAGAATCTAAAACAGAAAGGAATGATAGTAAGGGAGTACACTGAAGAGTTTTATCGAGTGAACTTAAGGGCCCGTTATACCGAGGATATCCCAGAGAAGACAGCCAAGTATGTAAATGGTTTAAGGCTACAAATTCTAGTTGAAATTAGTATTCTTTCTCCAAAGAGCATTGAAGAAGCATATCAAAGTGCTAGGAAAGCTTAAGAGAAAATTACTAGAAAGCAAAATGCCAGGAGAGGACGAGGAACCGGAAGAGGGCGAGGCCAATATTATGGCGGAGGGCAAACTACGAGTAGTAATGGGGAAGGCAGTAGTTCTAAAGCTTCCTGATCAGCAAAGAATGGTGATAATACGAGATGCAGTAGGCGATATTAGCGAGGCAGGGGAAATGGCCAAGGCAAAGGAGCTGGTTACCAATGTTACAGGTGTCATAAGTGGGGACACAGATCATTGGAGTGTTGTGAGGCAAACCAAGCTAGACAGAGGGGTGCATATATCGCACAACCAGAAGAAGTAGAGGCACCTCCCCAAGAAGCAAAAAATGCTCCGAAAAAAGGGGAAGCCCTAGTTTTGAACAAGGTGTTGTTAAAACCAGCCAAAGAAACCACCAAGCAAATTCAGCGGAAAGCTTTGTTTTGGATGGTTTGTAAGTCACATGGTAAGCGTTGTAAGCTAATTATTGAAAGTGATAGTACATATAACTTGGTGGCCACAAAGATGGTGGACAAGTTGGGATTGAAGCGGTTGAAACATCTCACCCCTTACAAAGTTTCATGGCTGCAAAAAGGCCATCAGTTGCTAGTAGATGAGCAATGGGAAGTCGAATTTAAAATAGGTAGATATAAGGATAAGATCATTTGTGACATAATATCGATGGATGTATGTCACATACTGCTAGGCAGGCCATGGCAGTATGACAGGAAGGTGGTACATGACAGACAGACAAACTTCTATAAGTTTGTCAAGGATGGAATCAAGCACACACTTGTGCCCATCAAGGAGGAAGGAACAACAAGGACAAGTGAGATAAGAGCATTGTTGGTAAGCAAAAAATAGTTTCTGAAACAAGCTGAGGATAGCATGGTGATTTATGCAGTTCTAAGGAGAGAAAATATGGTACTGTTACATACATAGGTAACAGATTTTCCTGGAGAAATTCAACAAATGTTGCAGGAGTTTACAGATATAGTCGTGAATGACTTGCCAGATAAAATACCCCCCAAAAGAAGCATAAGTCACCATATTGAGTTCATAACCAGAGAAAGTTTTCCGAATAAGGCAGCATATCAGATGAGCCCCAAGGACAATGAGGAGATTAGAAAGCAGGTGTAGGAATTGCTAGACAAAGGATTGATAGGGGAGAGCTTGAGCCCTTGCATAGTTCCAACAGTTCTCGCTCCTAAGAAAGGAGGAGAATGGCGGATGTGCACAGACTCGAGCGCCATCAAAAAAATCACCATCCGGTACAGGTTTCCATTGCCATGGATGGACGACATGATGGATTGGCTAAGTGGGAGCGCACATTTTTCTAAGATAGATTTGAAGAGCGAGTATCATCAGATCGAAATTCAAGAGGGGTATGAGTGGAAGACAACCTTCAAGACTAATGAGGGATTGTATGAATGGCTGGTTATGCCATTCGGATTGAGCAATGCACCCACTACATTTATGCGGTTAATGAATGAAATGATGAAAGAATACATCAAAAAATTTGTGATAGTGTACCTGGACAACATACTAGTTTTCAGTAGGACAAGGGAGGAGCACCTTCGACATGTTCGGAGAGTGCTAGAAAAATTGCAGCAGAATAAGCTGCTGATAAATCTGAAAAAGTGTACTTTTCTGCAAAAAGAGTTGATTTATTTGGGCTTCGTAATAGCAGAAAATGAGCTGAATATGGATTCAGAGAAGATTGCGGTGATAGTTAATTGGCCATCCCCGAAAAGCTTATTTGAGGTACGTAGTTTTCATGGGCTAGCGAGTTTTTACCAGAAATTAATAAGAAATTTTAGTGAAATTTGTGCACCTATGTTGGACACTATTAAAAAGGCCAGTCAACCTTTTTGATGGACTGATGCAGCGGAGAGGAGTTTTCAGCTACTAAAAAGAAGATCATAGAGAAACTGATCCTGAGATTGATAGATTTTAAAAAGCTCTTTCAGGTTCGCTGCGGTGCTAGCGATATGGCTATTGGAGCTGTACTCAACTAGGAGGATAAACTTATTGCATTTTTCAGCGAGAAGTTAAATGAAAGCAGGCAGAAATATTTGTCCTATGAAAAGGAGTTCTATGCTGTCATCCAGGCATTGAAGCACTGGAGACACTATTTGTTGGGAAATGAATTTGTGTTGTTTTTGGATAATTATGCACTGCAGTATGTGATGCAATAGCACAGGCTGAATCACAAACATGCCAAGTGGGTGAAATATTTTCAGAGTTTCACCTTTGTGTTAAAACACATCAGCAGGCAAGCCAACAACGTGGCGGATGCATTGAGTAGGAGGGCCTTACTTTTGCAGGAGAGCACTGTACAAGTGCTGGGTTTTGAGCACTTGAAATATTTATATCAGACTGACATAGATTTTAAGGAGGCCTATGAGGCATGTCAAAATCCCTTGGTGAGAGGTAATAGTCCATGGTTGGACTACAACTTGCAAGAGAAACTGTTTTTTAGAGGAGGATAATTATGCATTCCTAACTGCTCGATAAGAGAGAACATTGTTCGAGAGAAGCATAGTGGAGCTCTAACCAAACATTTCGGCATAGACAAGACACTCATGTAGCTCAGTCATTTTTACTTTTGGCCAAGAATGTGAAGAGAGGTATAATGATTTGTGACCAGATGTAAAGTGTGCCAGTTAGCAAAGGGTCACAGTCAGAACACGAGACTGTATACACAATTACTTGTTTCAAGAAGACCGTGGGACTCAATTAGCTTGAACTTTGTTTTGGGTCTACCTATGACACAATGGGGTTATGACTCGGTGATGGTAGTAGTGGATAGGTTCTCAAAAATGGCGCATTTTATCCCTTGCAGAAAAATGAGTGATGCCACTCACGTGGCCCACTTGTTCTTCACGGAGATTGTCAGGCTACATGGTTTGCCTAAGTCTATTCTTTCGGACAGGGATGCGAAGTTTACAGGGCACTTTTGGCGCACCCTCTGGAAGAAAATGGATACACAGTTGAGTTACAGCTCTGCTTATCACCTGCAAACCGACAGACAAACAGAGGTGGTAAATAGAAGTCTGGGGAACTTGCTACGAAGCTTGATTAGTGAGAATTCACGAATGTGGGATCGAGTGCTTGCCTAGGCAGTGTTCTCTTATAACGACTCACCTAATCACAACATAGGTTGCAGTCCATTTCAGATCTTGTACGGCATGCATCCTCGTGGAGTGCATGAGTTGCGAGATCTTAGACAACAAGAAAGGTGAAGCGTAGATGGAGAATATTTCGCTAACGCGATGAGAGATTGG
>APFE030566089.1:18638-58788 GCA_000404065.3 Pinus taeda | reverse complement strand
CGGTTGATTGTAGATTAGTTTTTCTTTACATGTTTTTGCATCAAATAGTGACATGAGATTGGCCTCTTTGCTGACTTTTTTTTTTTTAGCTTTTCAATTTCAGTTATGCTTTGATTTCAGTCTTATTTATTTGTTGTTGTTAGTTAGTTTAGATATCAAATTCTTCATGAGATTTGACGTTATCTCTAGAGCCATGGCTTAACCCCGAAAAGCTACTTGGAAAGCTATTGGATTATGAGTGAAGTAATTTGATTTTACTTTCATTTCTACAATTAGATATCAGGTCCTTCATGACATTTGACGTTATCTCCAGAGCCATCGCTTAAACCTGAAAATCTACTTGGTGAGCTATCGGATTATGAGTGAAGTGATTTGATTTTACTTTCATTTTTGCAATTAGATATAAGGTTCTTCATGTTATTGACATTATCTCCAAAGCCATGGCTTAACCCCGAAAAGCTACTTGGCGAGCTATCAGACTAGAAGTGAAGTGACTTGATTTTACCTTCATTTGCGAGTAGGTAATTTAGATATCAAGTTCTTCATGTTATTTGATGTTATCTCCAGAGCCATGGCTTAACCCAGAAAAGCTACTTGGCGAGCTATCGGATTATAAGTGAAGTAAATTGATCTGGCTTTCATTAATCTGCAATTTTTGGTTTGTTTGAGTGCAATAGTTTAGATTTTATTTTTGTAATTAGATGGGCAGCAGAGACAGTGATTTCATGATCAATATTTCATCTTTTGTTTGATTTAAGTAGCTGCATATTTACACATTTGTTCAAGTATTGATTTGATCAATAACATGTTTTGAGATGCTTTGAAGTGCTAAGTTTTGGAAGTTACCATAAGGGACATAAACCTTGTCTTGAAATCTCTATCCATACTTGACCTTTAAAAGTATTCTTAAGACCTTAGAATAGGATTTCCATTTGCATTAGACAACTTTAAGGAAGATCAACCAGAACAAACCCCAAGATAAAAACTATAAAACAACGAAGTAAGAAAAAAGGTTAACTAAGCACATATGGTGCACCACACTTCATCAGTTTATGATACCCGGATTGATAATTTATGTAGAGAAATTTAAGACGTTAAATTGACTAGACAATCTCCACCCAAAGTTTCAATCCCAGTTACACTTGAAGTAACTCAAGGTTTACCTTCAGTTGAGATTAAGGAGGTACAAGGAGTACCAGAAGCTGAGCTTGAATTGAAATCCATCATGTCTGGAGCAAGAGAGACTGAAGGTCTTTCAGAAGTGGAAGCATACAAGAAATATTTCTATGATTTAACTGACATGGTTAGATTCATATATGAAGAGGGGAATACTAGAATGGTTGGAGAGAGTTCTAAGTCCCCACATGGAGAGGGAAGCTGATAAGATAAAAAGATATGAAAAAAAGGATTCAAAGGGTAATGGCGGAGACCATCCTCCATCTCCACCATATTCATCATCTTCCTCATCATCTTCTTCATCATCATAATCATCACAAACAACATCATCTTCCACTTCCACCACAAAAAATGTTCATACTCATTCAAAATCCCAAAAGAAAAACTCCCTTACTCAAATTGGACATTAAGTTTGAACTTCCCATGTAAAATGGTGAGGTAAATGCAGAGAAGTTAGATAATTGGATTCGACAATTGGAGGTTTATTGTAGAATTTAGAACTTTCAAGAAGATGACATAAAGATCTAGTTGGCTTCATTGAGGCTAGAAGGAGCAACATTAGTTTGTTTGGAAGCAAAGAATCAAGAGGAAATGAGAATTCATGGTAAGATATCCATTTATTGGGTTGAATTTGTTTCTTCAATTAAAAGACAGTTTTATCCTTTAGCCTACATGCAAACAACCCTTGTGAGTTTGAAAACTTTAGGCAACTCAAGGGCCAAACAGTTTAAGACTATACCCAGGAGTTTAGGAAAAGGTCTTTTCTGTTCTGAGTAAACTTGAATTCTTAAGATACTTTCTTGAAATATATTGGGGGTTTGCGTTGCTACATAAAACACACTATCGTTATGTTTAATACAATCAATTTAGATGAGGTATGTGTGCAAGCCACACACCTTGAAGCAAGAGGAAAGAACATTTAGGAAGTGGGTAGTAAGAAGAAGCCATTCAAGGGTAAGGAGAAAGAGATGGGTGGAAAATGGAAAGGAAAGAAGAATGCAAGTGTAAAGAAAGAAGGGGAGAAAACTACATGCAAACATTGTTCCAAAGCAGGGCATGATGACACCCATTGTTGGAAACTACATCCCAAACTAAGGCCTAAGAAACCAAATAATAAGGGGAAACAAAAGACGACTGCTACTACACAATATGATCTTGGATCCGATTCTGGTGATGAGACCAAGATTTCAGCCATGGTCACAAAGGGAAAAGAAGCTATAGCAAGCATTAGTTCCTCACATAGTCACAAAAACACTCCAAATGAAGAATCAAGGATAGAGTTGTTCCATGTAAGAGTAATCTCAAACCATACAAAGATTGATGCATTATTTGATAATGGGTCACAATCAAACTTAATTTTAGAAGACTTGGTAAAAATGTTTAACCTTGAAACTGTACCTCATTACAAGCCATATGTCTTGGGTTGGATAGTCAATAATGCAAATTTACAGGTTACATGGAAATGCTTATTCAAGTTTTCCATGACTGAAAAATTCATTGATGAAGTTGAGTTAGATGTAGTTCCACTTGACATCTCAAGAATTATTTTGGGGAGCCCATATTTGTATGATAGGAAAGCACTATTTTATCGCCATCAGAAAAAATATCAATTGCTGAAGGATGGAGTGGAGTATATTGCGAGAGCCCATCACAAAAAGTTAAACATTTCTTTGGTTAATGTAGGGTAGATGAAGGGAATAGTAAATGCAAGTAAAAATTTTGTGCTTCTCATGATCAAGAAAAAGAATGATATAGATTATGAATCTTTTGAAGGTTGTGACGATAAGTTAAAATCCAATTTGTTTGATGTGGTAAGCAAGCATAGCGAGATGTTTCAGGAACCAAAGGGGTTACCTCCCAAAAGGGGAATTCATCATGAGATACAGCTGCAATAGGATGTTACACTTCCAAACATTGGCATGTATCGCATGTCGATCATGGAGAGCATGGAAATCAAGAAGAAAAGTCAAGAATTGTTGAAGAAAGGTATTATATGCCCATCTATTTCGCAATGTGGTTCACTAATTGTTTTGGTGCCAAAGAAGTATGGGACTTGGCTCACGTATGTGGATTTTCATGCACTTAATAAGATAATAGTAAAGAATCATTATCCACTCCCAATAATTGATGATTTGCTTAATCAATTGAGGTATGCAAAGTATTTCACTAAGTTAGACTTATGCAATGGTTATCATCAAGTTAGAATAGTTGAAGAGGACATTTGGAAAATTGCATTTAAAACTAAACAAGGATTGTTTGAGTGGTTTTTTATGCCTTTCAGTCTTACAAATGCTCCAACTACTTTCATAAGAGTTATGAATGATGTATTGAGACCATTTCTAGATGATTTTGTCATTGTTTACTTGTATGATATTCTCATATTCAGTAAATCAAGAGATGAACATGTCGTGCATGTGAAAAAATTACTTGATGTCTTGAGAAAAGAACAATTATTTTTAAAGATTTCAAAGTGTGAATTTGGCAAGACTTCTTTAGTGTATTTGGGACAAATTATTCGAGGAGGTGAACTGAAGATAAACCCCTCTAAGGTTGAGGTCATTGTGAATTGGCCAAAGCCCAATATAGTTACAGAGGTAAGAAGCTTTCTAGGGGAAACACAATATTGGAGGAAATTTGTTGCTCATTGCAGCTCCACTATATTAGAGCCTAGATTGACCTCAAGATAAAGGGAGGCAATCCTAGGATAACCACAAACCAAGCTTAACTGGGTAGCTAGCCCTACTAGGACGGTATATGGCTCTCTCCTTATGAATCTTAGTCAAGATGACTGGATCATGTATGGATTTTAGGCTAGGTATAGTAGCTCTAGGGTTTTTGATTGATTTTGTTGGGTTTTTGTTGGATCAAATGGAGCAGGCAATTTTGGGTCCAGGAAATCAAGTCAAGATGCAGGGTGTTCTATGGGACGAGGTAGGTAGATGCTTTGGCACTTGAATTTGAGTGATATGGTAGGTCTAAGACTGGTGAGGATTTGAGGAGGGCATGCAAAGATCATGTATCCTTCTCAAATAGTAGAAAACATCAAAATCTAAATGGTTTCCCAAGGCAGAGCACTGTAAACAATGAATTCTACCTATTTATCTTGATATCATGTAGTTAGAAGCAATTAATTAGATTGTGACACACATAAACATGAGAAAAAACTAATAACAGAAGAAGAAACTATGAAAAATCACCATACCACAAGTATCCCATAAAAATAGCTGCAAATCCTGGTTTATTTCCTTGCCAAACTACTGATAAAGGTGTACAATGTAGCTCAAAGCATCCAAGAGAGTCCAACCTTTGCTAATGACAGGAAAAGTACATAATATAGACATCAAACCACCTATGCTAGCTATCAGGGGTTGAAAACAAGAGAAAAGGAGTTGTTACAACCATTTCCAAACAGGGAACATGAATATAGGCAATGGAACAACTTGCCTCTATAAGCATGGAAACTGATTCATTGACCCCCAAACCACCTCAAACTGATGAATCTACCCTCTAAGATCATTTCACTATTACATTTACATACCAAGGCATTAATTACAATCATAAAATAATCCATGAATAGAGAGAAAGTCAATTTACAGTGAAAGTAGGCGAAAATTTGATTTTCTGGCAAACTGACCAAAAGCGAAGAGCCATGAGCCAAAAGCACAGTGCCGCCTCACACCCACTTTTGGAGGCCTTCCCCTTAGCCAAATTGAGCCCAAGATAGCTCAATGGAAAGGTCTTCCTATCTCGTTTTTGGAACATCTTGAAGTTTTGTATTTGGAGGTCATTTCCCCCTCAAAAATGAAATCTCCCAAGGTTGCTTCTACGTGTCCAAAAAGAGGCCGAGAGGTCATTTTTTGGTAGTTTTTTGACCTTTTGGTGATCCAGGTGGATGTTGGTGGCCACCCACCTATCCCATTTGGACACCCAGAGCCATTTTGAGGCCCTAAATGATGTTTTTTGGGAAATCTAGGGACAACATGGGTCCATGGACTGATGTTACCCTTCCCAAAGTGGTAGTGCTTGGATAGATCTTTCTAACGAGCTATTTTACGTGTCAAACAGATATCATATGCCAAAGTTACGACCCTAGGAAGTTGATGTACCAATTTACCCAAACGAGGCCCACAATTTGGTGTTTCATCTTCTAGGTTTAGGTTTTTGGATGTTTAGGGTTTTCCATTGTTTCTCAACAATAAATAGACCTTCGAGCCTCATTGTAACACAGTTCAGAGGCATGTAGCCACCACATCTCTTCTCAAAGATAAGCTATCATCGCCCTAGCTGTTTATTTCCATTTTTTGTTTGTAAGCATATCTCAGTATTTTAAATTAATGAAATGAAGTATTATTTCCACTACATCTTTGTGTTTATGGTTATCTCTGTAACTTGTTGAATTCCTGTTTAAATCCGGATCAGTGGTATCAGAGTAGTCTGCTTTTTCTCTGTTTTTCTTTGCATGTCCCCAACAAGGTCGAGATATAAGGAGTTAGGGATTTAACTGGTCAAACCTTTGCAAGACCAACCTCACAAATCTCGATGGCCTCCCATGTCGGATGAGGAGAAAGACGAGGGGGCAGGATATCCTATCAAAATCTTGCTTGAAGAAGTGCTCGAGCGGCAAAGGAATGTGATAATGGATAGCTTTACGCAGATCCTTCAGCGGCTACCCAAAGGCGACGCATCGGCTTCCAAAAACTACTCTGGATATGCCACACCATTTAAGGTACAAGTTAATTTGAAATCCCCATCTTCGAGGGTCAAATAGATGTAGATGCCATAGATAAAAGGTTAAATCTGCTAGAAGGATTTTTTTTTTTCATGAATTTTCAAGTCGGGAAAAGATTGTTTTCGCTCTTCTCAAAGCAACCCCGCACGTCAAGGACTGGTGAGAAACCTACTGCGACCAGAAGAATGAAAGCACAGGCTCATTATTTTCAGTCGCACCCACTTGGGATTCATTCTGGTATGCCATCAAGGAGCAGTACTACCCTGTCAAAAGCTATGAGGACAAATACATCAAATGGACCACACTGCGGTAGGGAAAGGACCAAGATGTGCCAGAGTTCACAAACATTTTTCATACCCTTTACACACAGTTGGGTATGAAGGACTCTGACCTACATTTGGTACTCAAATACCGTGGCTACCTACACAGATACATCTAGGAAGAGATGGAGTTCCTGAACATCTCCTTGCTCGGCACGGTGTACTGACACACTGTCAAAATCGAGAAAAAGTTCAAACAGAAGAAGCGAGACTTTGGATTTGCAAATTCGAAGCCCAAAGGAAAAAGTCGAGGTGGGGTGACCCAAGACAACTCGTCGAAGCCGCAAAAAAAGAACAAGACCATGAAGCCGAAGAAGGACATAGGAAAGTGGTGTGAGTTCCACAAGAGTCCCACTCATAACACAAGTGAGTGTTCGACCAAGTAGTTGCTAGTGGCTGAGTTGAAGGCTTTCGAATCAGATGCATGTTCCAACCTTGAGCTAGAACCCGACAAGGGGAATGGCAAAGGAAAGCAGATCATTGATGCAGATCCCAGCATCACTGTTGCCACCGCTAAGACCCAGAAAAATGAGCCCGAAAATCCAGAGGAAGGGGAGCGTCTTTTCCACTTACAAATGTGGGTGAAGGGTTCGCCGCTGCAATTCATTGTCGACAGTGGTAGCCAAAAGAACCTCATTTCAGCAGAGGTCATGAAGCAGTTAGGCCTACCGACTACTCCACACCTACAATCGTACAGTATTAGGTGGCTTCACAAAGGACGAGATCTCAAAGTCTGCTAGCAGTGCTGCCTTCTCTACAGCATCAAGCCCTTCACAGATGAGGTATTGTGTGATGTTACACCTCTGGATGTTTGTGATGTACTATTAGGCCAGCCATACTTGTGGAGGCAACATGCTGTGTATGAGTCAAGGCCTCGCGTTGTCATTATTTATTTGGGTGATCCATCATACAGGATACCGGAGGTAGCCCCACCTACCGCCACCTCTTTTATCATTGCTAAGAAAGGCAACAAGCTCATCTCCCAGACTAGGAAATTCATCTGTCTAGTTTGCTCCCAAAGTAAGGGGAAGATCGTCACCACATCCATGACCCCCAAAAAGGGTTCCTCCACGCAGTAGCAGTGACAGAGGGATATGGTCATGAAAGAACATAGGAACAAATTCTCCTCACCTACAGGGGTACCACACAAGCTTCAGGTGGGCAATAAAGTCTGGTTACATCTATAGAAAGAATGCCTTACAAGAGCCCATCAGAAACTTAGACCACTCCAACATGGTCCTTACACCAGTACCAAGGCTACGGGAAACAATTCTTTGAAGCACAAATTCCTCCATTCCTTCACTTGCACCGAGTGTTCCCACCATTTCTGGACACATCAAAGACTGCAGAACAACTCACCAGAGACCCAGCTCAGCTGAAGCTTCCTCATCTCAGGGAGGAACTCAATGCAATGGGGAACATTGCTTCCTAAGGGGGGAGGAATGATCCAGGTGGATGTTGGTGGCCACCCACCTATCCCATTTGGACCCCCACAACTGCCTCTTTCAGTTTTTTCAGTTTCCTAAATTTTAGCACAATTTACTATTTTTAGTAGTATTTCGGGTCCTGAACTTCTTGAGTCATTTTGAGGCCCTAAACGACATTTTTTGGGAAATCTGGGGACAACATGGGTCCATGGATTGATGTTTCCCTTCTCAAAGTGGTAGTGCTTAGATATATCTTTCTAATGAGCTATTGTATGCATCAAACGAAGATCGTATGCCAAAGTTATGACCCCAGGAAGTTGATGTACCAATTTACCCAAACAGGGCCAACAATTTGGCATTTCATCTTCTAGGGTTAGGTTTTTGGATGTTTAGGGTTTTCCATTGTTTCTCAACAATAAATAGGTCTTCGAGCCTCATTGTAACACAGTTCAGAGGCATGTATCCACCACATCTATTCTTAGAGATAAGCTACCATCGCCCTAGCCGTTTATTTCCATTTTCTGTTTGTAAGCATATCTTAGTATTTTACATTAATGAAATGAAGTATTATTTCCACTTCATCTTTGTGTTTATGGTTATCTCTATAGTTTGTTGCATTCTTGTTTAAACCCAGTTCATTTGGTGACCTAGTTTTGCTCCAAAATTGTTAAAATTTTCTGGGTTTCATGCTCTCATCATGCTGAATCCAAATATATAAGGCTTTCCTCCAACAAGTGCTCCAGGGAAAAGCACAACACCGGTGGCACTGCACATCTGGGTTAATTTCCTGTTTTCAAAATTTCAAAATTTGAAAAAGACAAAAAATCATCAAAACTTGCCCAGATTTGGCATGGGACACCACCATTAGTTGCTTTGATGGGCTAGTGAGGATTCAACTAATATATTCAACTTATCTTGCTTCTTTTTGCTCTTTAAAGCCTTCCTCAACCTAGCCTTAAGCTTCCTCATCCTTATGTTGTAGATTTTGTTGTGGGTCATGTAGTGGTAGGCCATGTGGTGAAGGATATTTTTGTCTCTATTGGCCTTCTCAATCAACCCCTAAAGGTGTAAGTTGACCCTTTCAAGCCATGTTTCCCTATCATTCTCAATCTCTTGCTCAATAGGGGTCAATGGGACATTAGCCTCCTTGATAATTTACCAATTTTCTTTGACTATTTCCAGCTCCATGAGGACTTGTTTGTCACCTAGTTGCTTGTTTTCCTGTTCCAAATACCTGATGATGAACCTAGCTCTCTTTAAGTCATCTGACAAGGATTGTATTTCAGCCTCTTGTTCCTTTATGATCATGTCTTTGATAGTCTTTGGATCCTGAGCTTCCAAATCAAAAATGTCAACTCCATGATGAGTGAAATGTTGCTGTGGCTCCTCATGATCAACAAGGTTAAAATCTCTTTCTTGCTCATCACTAAGATCCTTCTCTTGCACCTTTTTCTTGCCCTTAATTTTTCCCTTGCTTTGTTGCTCAACCTATACCTGTTTTGTTGAAAAAGAAGGCAAAGCCCCTTCCACACCTTGTGGAGATAGCATTTACCTATAGCCTGATGACAAAGGCGAGACCCCTTCCACACCTTGTGGAGATAATACTCTCCTAGTAGCTACAAAAAGTTTCCTAGTACCCCTGTTATATGTCACAAACACTGGCACTCCAACAGTTTAGGTCTCCTTGAATTTTTCTTGGCTTGAAGGTCTACCTTCTTCATGATGTACTGATGAAAAGATTTGTCGGCCTTTGAACATCTCATGAGAAATGAGAGTCTCCCATGGCATGTTAAGAAGGTTCATATAATGTAGAACAATGATTTTAATCAAAGAGTAATGATAAATGATATTCAACTATTGGGGGTACTGCTTCCTCTTTACAATATGTGCCATCTTCTCAATGTTTTTGAACATGAAGTAAGGGATATTCATCATTTTTACTCTAGTGAAATGCATCAGAAGTCTAATGTGGTAGGCATACAACTGAGAGAACCTACCTTCACAAGTGAAGTACTTGATAATCATTTTCATCAATGGAGAAAACCTATCTTCCAAAAACTTGAAGGAGAATACTCTCTTCATTTTGTCTTTGTGTATAGCCTTGATGTAAGGCTCATAGTACTCCTCATCAATATCTTGACCTTTGTTCCAATTTTCACCCACATCTAGAATACCTGTAGCCTCTGAGATGATAGCTGGTGATATTGTGAATGCTATTCCGGCAAGGGTTACTTCATTATTGTGCAAATGTGTCACAAATAACCTAGCCAACTCATGATGAAATTTGACTCTTTCTATCATCTCACAAAAATCAAAGCATTCTTGGTCTTTAAAGCAAGAAATGGAAAGTGGAAAGGCTTGAAACTCCCTCAAACTAGGGGGCTCCTCTCTAATAATCTTTCCTCCTTATGAGGCTTCCTTTGTTGTATGTTTCTCTCCCTGGAGCTGTCACTAAGGGTGTCTTCTTCATGTTGAAAAATGTGCAACAAGAAATATTAAATTTAGAATGTGCTACAAATAGACCTGCTAAAAATAGCATGTCTAAAGATATCATGTCTAAAAGTAGCAGTTTGGCCAGTGAAGTCATTGGCCACATTGGGTGAAGTTCTAAAAATAGCATTTCTGGGTCCTTTCCTGTTTATAATAGTCCCTAGTCTGTATATAGGAAGTAAAATTAATTTTGGTCTTAACAACAGTTGGAAATATTAATTAATTAATTCAGTTGAGTTAATTAGTTAAGGAAATTCAAATTTGAAGGTTTTGTGAGCATGCACATGGGTTGTCCCATTGATTGAGGAATTTATCCTTAATTTCCTCCACTGATTGAGGGAATAAGTATGAGTTTTATAATGAGAGAATCAATTGACTTAGTTCTAAGTAGTCAAGTCCAATTAGATTATTTTTACAAGTTGTTAAAATAATAAAATATAGTTTGTTAATGCTTGCATGCATGTGACAACTATTATTTTAGATAACTGAGGATTCACTCATGGATAACTGTTGCATGTCAGTTCTGTCAGAGACCCAGTTGAGATCAGATGTGGGACATTCTACTATCATATGCTTGAATATTTATAGTAAGTAGTTTTTGCATGATTGAGGAACTAGCGTCCTCAAGGATTGCGTAGTTGGACCATTGGTTAACTTGGTATGTTTGGAATTAATTGCATATGCTTTTGCTATTATTTCCTAAGCAAAATGCGCAAGGAAATAGGGATTGGACCATAGGTAAAGCCTTTATATACAGGGCTTGGTTGGTTCATGAGACATATCTTCATATCTTCATAGTTCATTGAGAACTAAATAGCTTGAGAGCTAATTCCTTTTGTATTGTGAAGAGGATTTCCACTTGCTTGATAATACATAGTTGGGGTTTTATGTTGGTGCTTTCCCCTGGATATATCCTGTGTTATGTGTGATTATTTCTCTTGATCAGTTATGCATGTTTCTACTTGATGTTGCTCATGAATTTGATTATGCTTCCACTTAATGTTTTGTAGAAGAAGAACAAGTATTATGCATTAGGACATTACATATATTGATTTGTTCTACAGGTAAAATTTCTACACTTCAAACTCATACTCACTGTCTCTTTCCATTGCTTTTGTGGTTGTGAACACTTGTGGTTATATATGGATAATAGTGAATAACATGGTGAAAATAGGGTGGAGGAATAGAATGAAGATGAGTATGAAGAGATTTTTAGGGATGAATAGGGTTTTAGGGAGAATGGGTAGGATTTGGTGATGTGAATAAGGCTTGTAGGGTTTGGGGAGAGTGTAAGTGGGAATGTGGAAAATGTATGAGGGGAACTGGATTTAGGAAGTATGTAAATGGGAATGGGGTTAGTTTAGGGAATAATGGAAAGGACAGGGTAAATAAAACAATGGAGAGATAAGGAAAGCTAGGGTTTCACCCTAAAAGCTAGGGTTTTAGATTCAAGAACACAAAACACCAATATTAGCAAACCAAACCCTAACACATAAGATAGGATTAATGTACTTACTTGTTTAGAGGGAGAAACTAAAGATTTTGAGGTGAATTGGCAACTTGGGAAAGTTTTGGGCTTGGCTGGGCAGATGCACAACACCTCACACAGGTGCGCAACACCTCCCTAGATGTGCAGTGCCTGTGTAAATTTACATTGGGAATGGCTGTCAGGTGTGCAACGCCAACCTAGATGTGCAACGCTGTCCTCAGATGCGCAGCGCCAGCTAGAATTTCTCCCCAAAATGCAACGACTTCACTCTTTTTCTCAATGACACTTAAAAATCACTTCTTAGCTCTCCTTTGGCACTTTGACTTCAACATTAGCATAATGAAATAATCAATAGAGCTATGGCTTTATATAGCTTTCACTTTTTTATTTTTGTTGTTGAAAATCCATTTTCATAATGTCTATTTGCTTTTTCCAGTAATCTGTTTTTTGATGCTTGGTCTTCTTGCTTTGATAGGTGGACTAATGCTCAAACTCTTTCGTTTTTTGCAGTGGCAGGTACTTGGTAATATCACCGGGTGACCAAGAGCAGCATGGAACCATTTATTACGTATGAGAACAATAAAATTACATGAAATTTAAATATAAAATACAAATTCTTTGTTTTCACCTCAAAACTAGTTTTGAGGTGAAAACTTCATTAAGCTTACAAATTAACAAATTATGACTTTTCTGATCATTACTATCATCCCCATGTGTTTGTTGACCATTATTAGCAATAATCACTAAATTTTGACCATGGTGAAAACCCTAAGACCTAATGAGACTGAAACCCTAAGTAATTGATGAAATGAACTGAAAATGAGCATGAATCATTAACTAAAAGGTATGAGAGGAGGTCAGCAAGTACATATCATGAGGGAAAAACTGAAGTCAACCCTACCATGAGTAGATCCATGACCTAATTGAATGCAACCTCATCAGAATGGGACTCCTAATATGAAATGAAAAAGAGTAAATTTTGATCACTGATGGCAGTGTAAAGACACTGACACTAACACACTACATGCATTGACTAGTGTCAAGAAAGTATTCCACTAGGGAGATGTACAACAAAAAGAATTTGATGCTTTAAAACAAAAGATTAGTTCAACACCGGTATTGGCTCTTCCAGATCCTAGATAGTCATTTGAGATTCAAATGGATGCTAGTGATTACGCCATGGGAGCAGTTCTCATGCAACATGGTAAGCCCATTTCATTTCATTCTGGAATTTTTAATGGTGCTGTGACTAACTATCCCACTTATGAGAAATAACTTTAAGCATTGGTACAAAGTGCTAAAAAATGGAAACACTACTTGATGGGGAAGGAGACCATTATCCATACCGACCATCAACCATTGTAGTACTTACAATCATAGTGAAAGTTGCAGCAATCATGATACTTCAAATGGATGGGTTTTCTACAACAGTTTCATTTGGTTATCAAGTAGAAAAATGGAATCTACAATAAGGTAGATGATATTGTTTCTAGGCCTATTGTAAATTCATCTATTATACTCAAGCACAATTCTGTTTTACATGAAAGTTACATTGAGCAATATGCATATGATAATGCCTTTCAAGATGTGTATGCAAGCTTGAGGCAAGGAAACCAAATTGAAGAGTTAGATTACCATGTACATAACAGTTTATTGTATCACTTGGGAAAGTTATGTATTCCATAGGGGGAAAGAAATAATATCATAAGGAAGGCGCACACTTCATTGGTTGCTAGACATTTGGTGTAGGCAAGACAATAGTGAATCTTCAAAGGTATTGTTATTGGCCAAACATGTTTGATAATGTATCTTGTTTCATTAGAGGATGTTCTTCTTGTGCAATAAGTAAGCCTAGCAGTAGGAAACTAGGATTGTACACTCCACTTCTGGTACCTTCATGTCCATGGGAGAGTATCTCAATGGATTTTGTAGGAGGTCTTCCATTGTCAAGGAAAGGTCATGATTACTTGTATGTAGTTGTAGACAGGTTCAACAAGATGTGTATTCTAACCCCATGTAAAAAGAAAATTATAGCTAAACAAACAACTCATCTTTTCTTTCAAAATATTTGGGTTCATTTTGGTCTTCCTACTTCCATTGTAAGTGATCGAGATTCTCGATTTGTTGGGAATTTTTGGTCAAATTTGTGGGACATGATGCACACTAAGTTGAAGAAGTGTACAACCTTTCATCTGAAAACAGATGGAAAAACCAAGGTCATCAACAAGATAGTCATTCATCTTCTTAGAGGATATTCCAACAAACATCCCAAGTTGTGGGATGAACAGTTGCATTACATACAACATGCATACAACACGACAAAGCATTCTTCTACAAACACATCACCATTTGAGGCATGTTTTGGGTACCTGCCAAGATCACCATTGGACTTCATCTTTGAGAGAGATATCACTACTGATGGTCATAGCAACATCAATAAGGCAAGAAAAATCATTGAACAAATTCAGTTGGTACATCACACAGTGCAAGAACAACTTGAAAAGAGTCAAAGCAACTATAAGAAAAGGCATGAAAAACATCGTGTCAATCATAAATTTTAAGTTGGAGACGAAGTTTGGTTATATATTATCAAAGACAGACTTCAAGGGGAAGGTAAAAAGTTGAATCCAATCCGTTATGGTCCTTCTAAAATATTGGAAAAGATTGGTAACAATGCATTTAAGCTAGATTTGCCTCCTTATATGCAAATATACTATGTTGTTAATGTTGAGAATTTGATATTGTTTGAGCCTCCTTTGATTGATGATCAAGGAGAGCATGTTCATCTACCATCAATAGATGATTTCTTGCGAGAATATCTTAATGAACCTCAGCAAGATTTCATACTTGACATAAGAACCAAAACTTCAAAGAGAGGGAATGTCAAATACCTTCGAGTGGGACTCAAGGGACAAAATCATTCTAAGGCCAAATGGATGCAGATTAAGAAGGTGAGGGAGTTGTACCCTCACCTGTTGAACAATTAATAGTATCTTTTGGGGTCAAAAAGGTTTCTAGTGGAGAGGAATGATCAGGTGATCAGTATTTAGCTCAAAAATCAAAGTTCTCGGAATCACTCAAAACCTAAATGACCACATTCATCTCGATGATATGATCCCAATGCAACTTGTTTCACTTAAAATGGAATTCGTATGAGAAATATATCACATTATGTTTGCTTTGCCAAACAGAAGAATTTTGAAAAAAAGGTATAGTCACTGCACAGTCAACAGTCTGTATTGCTAACGTGGCAGGTGACTGTGTAGGTCAAAGGTTGGTCAATGGCCAATGAGGTCATGCCAAGTGGCACATTTTAGTTGGTCTATAGTTTGGTATGTTGGAATTATTTCATTGGACATGGGAGGACCAATGAGAAGGAGACATGTGGTAAGCCCGGAGGTTGCCACGTGTCTCTCCCCAAATGCCTGACATAATCAATGCATAATGAAAAAATTGTATGGGCAAGTCGGTGGAGTCAAACTTGCGACCTCGCCCGCACAAGCTCCGCGAATTACCACTACGTCACCACAGTCTGACTTAACAATGATAGGGCATGACTTATAATTAAAGTGTTAAATGTGATAGGTTGGGGGAGGAGAGGGCTAGCCCCGCAGGCCAGCCCCCTCCCATGTGACCAAATTTAAAAATTGGAGGCTAGAAATTAACGATAACCGCACGATTAAAGCTATAACTACATATTAGTGCTAATTAAGCCCATGATTATCCATAATTAAAACACATTTTATGTTGGTGGAATTTTTGGTGGTCTGATAAATTTGGGATTTTCTCCAAATTTGGTGGGATTAACTGGAGTTCTCCAGTTTTAGTGGATATTTCCTAGGAGAAACTAAAGAGGCCATAAAATTTTCATTTTTCGACCAATTTGGGCTCAGAAAAAGTCATTCCTAGATGATTTTGATGTTTTGAGCACATTGAAGCAGGTTTCAGGAGCTGTAGAGCATTGTAAACAACACCTTTTTTTCCATTTTGAGCTAATACAGAGGCCCAACCCATGGAAGTTGGACCAAGGAGATGTAGCCTAGGAGGGGTGAACTCCTTCATCAAAACATTGTGTTAAGTGTTCACTTTGATGGTTTTCTATACATTTTGTTTTTGTTGTTCAATAGTTTATTTACATGTTATTTTTCTCATGAATTTGACATAAAACTTGACAAATTTACCTGTTACATTCAAAAACACCATAAAGGAAACCTATGCACATAAAGCAAATGATGAGAAATAGTTTTTAATTCTGAAGTTGAAATTAGCACAACAAAACTAACTTTCAATGACAGATCAACAACTGAGATCCATGGGAGTCAAGGCACCCATTGTTGCACTTACTTTAAATAGCTTGCAATCTAAGAGAGACCTCTCTTTTGAGGCTAGTGTGGATAATTTTGAAACGAAGGTATGTACTACTTGTACGACATATTCTACAAGGTTGATTTTTCTAAAAACATGCATGATATTTGTTGTCAATGCAACCAATTTCTGATATATTTTTGGCATCTATATGTTCCCCCCCCCCCCCCCCTGCAGCCTCTGCCAAGAGACAAACTTTTGCAACTACTAGTTTGATATGGTGTTAATAATTGTGGTGGCAATAGAAAGGGTTTTCAGCACTCCATAATCCACTATTTTCATTATGGGTTCCCTGTCTGACTCATTCTGACCCTCTAAAATCACTGCTTTTATGGCAGGCAACAAGACAACTGAGATCCATGGGAGTTAAGAAACCCATTGTTGCACTTACAGGAAATACCTTGAAATTTGACAGAGAACTCTTTTTTGAGGCTAGTGTGGATGATTTTCAAATGAAGGTATGTACTACCTATCCAACATATTCTTCAGGGTTGATTTTTTTGAAAACATGCATGATCTTTGTTGCCAATGCAACCAATTTCTGATTTATACTTTTTTTTCCTTCAAACACTAAACCTTCAGTGTTGATTGTTAATATATAATGCTCGGACATCTATCTTCATTAATACTGTGTAAATAACATTTTTTGAAATATACTTAAGTAAATATGGATCATAGTTTTTGCAATGTCAATGAACTCATTGTACTACATATTTATCCCCTTGTGCATTAGTAACTTGTGATATGGATGTAATCACGTTCACATGAGTGATAATTTTGTAGACAGATGCATAAACCTTTGCAACACTCGGCTTAATTGAATTATTAATATGACTGTGAACTTTTTAGAAGAAAGCTACACGAAATGTAATGAGCGCAACAATTTATTGAGTGATTCTTCGACCTATAGTGTTAATGCGAATTTCTTTTTAAGGTACTTAAGATGGTTTAGGTATCCACTCAAGTTTTAGATTAGACTTTCGTAAGCAGTTTAAAGAGTTTACACCTCAAATGAAATACTGTGTTCTTGTATTTAGATTGATATTTTTTAAGAAGTTTTATTTTAAAATCTTATGGAGATCCTTTCATCTAGTAAATTATCAACGATATTGATAAAATGCATATTTCTTGATAGCTTCACTGCAGTTTTTTTTTTATGTCCACATAAATATGGAGATCCCTTTATAAAAGTAGTACCTTGCTTATATGAAATTCAATGTATTACCTTGTTTATACGAAATTCAAAGAAATAGTTATGACTGTTATCGAAGTACTTGAAATTGAAAATGTTTGATCTCAATTACCTGCAAACATTAAGCAAGGAACTTCATGTTTGGGGTGATTGTCTCACTACTACTAAATTATTTTGAGGGATGCCAGTCATTTCCATCATTTAAGGGTGGAATATGTAATTGTGGGTATTATTGGTGATATTAATTCAGACAACTACTAACATTGCAATATGATTGTTTTTTAACATATTGTTTTGTTTTTTTATACTAGATAGTAAAGTGTACAAAGAAAAATAATGCTACAATTGATCATTTCATAAAGTCTAGATGCCCATTTGTGTTATTGACCAAAGCATGGGAAATGACATTCTGTCTTTCAGTCACGGAGAAAGGGTGTTTCAACTTTCAATGAACATAGCTTAAGATCAACATGAGATAGTGAAATGAGATTTAAACACTCGAGTTGAGTGAAAACTTCAAGTGTTGGAGGCAAATTTATTTCATGTTGACCGTTTGATGCTTTGATCAGATTTTAGGAGGTTGATGGATAGATTGAGCATGGGCCTTTTTTGTTCCATGGGGACTGAGTTTGATTATCTGAAAGGATTGGATGAAGTAGAGTATTGATCAAGGGTCATTGATGATCCGAGTATGATTTCTTCCATGTGGGTATCTTGTCATGTTTCCTTGAGTGATAACCCTTTCAGCGTGATGGTTAAGTAACTCAAGTAGACATTCCACTCCAAGAGCATAGACAAACAATATTCAAGTTCCCATTGATTTATAATTTCAATAATGAGGATAAAAGGATGCATATTTTTGTAAAACCATATATAAAGCAAGGACCTTATACCTTTTCTATGATAAGAATGGGAGCAAGAGAACCATATGCTAAATCTGACTTCATTTTCATGGGTGAAGTAAGATAGAAATAAGTTAGTGCATTTGGAAGAGTGGGTCCAGGGGGAGGCAGAAAGGCTGATTTATATTTTGTATCTTGATCTGCATCGTTTTTCCATAGCATAAAATAAAATAACTATTTTCACCAGTTGCATACAGGTAGCATGAAAACAACTATGCAGCCTTCTAACTCACATCTCTCAAACACACCCAAGGAAACGTTGAGATTGTTGTGGCAATTGAAGCTTAAATTAAAGCTTAAATCTTGAATTGGCTAGTACTTTTTACCGGCCATTTTGAACAATACAACGTTTATTTCATTAAATCAATACACCATCTAAAAAATACATTATTATAAAGATTAATATTATTATACATATGCTTGATGATTCATAAGCAGTCTGTGGCTAATATGATTCACAAATATGGAGTCTCATAAAAACAAATTGTCACTTATTGTCTATTTTTTTTGTTTCTTTGTGTAATTAGCCATTACTATCCTTTAATATATCAATGATAATGTGTGTCAAGCCAAAATATAGTGCAAGAAAGACAACAATAACACATAGAACAAAAGCCAAAATTTACATTTCAAACTAAATGCTAGAAAACTGACAACAATAAAAGGGTTGCTCAGCTCTTCATGAATTCAGAAAATGCAGACTACATGATTTGTCTATAGCTACTCCTGAGTGGGAATGTCAACAACTACTTGGTGATTATCTCTTTCATTTTGCTAGTGAAACTCCCATTCTTTTGGATCAATCGATCTAATTTTGGTTCGTCATGTCCAGAACAATACACTTGGTAAATGAGATAAGGACCTTGATGTCATTTCCCAAGTAGGTACATAGATCTATTTGTGTAAGACGTCAAATGAATTCCACATTAGAATTTGTGCCTAATCTCTCAAATGACAATTCCAGTTTAGTTTTCAAGAGGCACTCTTATAGAAAATTCTAGCTGGTCATGGTTATTAGCTTGCAACTCTTCTCCATTCTGCAACTCCTGGAAAATCTAGAAGCATTCCCTAGTCTTTCCTTATCCTCAAAACTCGCAGAGTTACTCTTACTCTTTCTTATGAATCTGCCCTATTTTGAATGCATTCTTAGGACAACGAGGTATAAGAGTCTAAGTCGATATTTAGAAGCCAAATTTTGAATCGTAGTTGTTATTCATGACCTGTGTGATGATCTGGATTTCTATTTCACTTAGTAGTTGAATTCTAAATATGGTCAACTAGTTAAGGGTTTCTTTGGAGTTTGGAACTACCAAGGATTAAAAGCATAGTTTATAAAACATTTTGAAACATATTGGATTCATTGCTATTTGTATACCAGTTGTTGCCACTATCCACAATTTTTACAAATCCTTGTACTATTTTTTATCTAATGCCGATTTTATCTTAGAAATCATCTAGTGAAGCCTCAAAGCAAGGGCCCAATCTTGAGGCGTGAAATTGGATGTTCTTTTTTCATGATCATATAAATGTTTTTGTTGAATTTGATGGACATGAGGTAGATAAAATTTTCATGCATGCAACTTGAGACTAAGCGTATATTAGAAAATTTGAAGATCGAACTTCAACATACGTTGGAGACATATACGGAAGAGTTGGGATTCTATATTCTATATAGTTGATCATCAGATTGAACACGATTTGGCTTTTGAAGGTTGTAGGGATTCTATGAGGTTTTATTTGTTTGGGCTTATTGCCATGGTTGTAGACCACTATCTATTTTTGGGTGGTTTGGAGGTCAAGGGAATAGGGGATGAAAAGAATCTGTGTGTTGTTATGGTAGGATTGAGCTTGGTCCTAAGGGTAATGGAGGTTGGAGTTATGGTTTGTCTTTGTACATGGGTTTTCTTTTGGGTGGTTTGTAATCACATGGGGACATGTTCATGGTGTTAGGATATGGAGCAGAGTCGAACCTAGGCAAAGGACACAGGCCAGAGGGATCAGAAGGTCTAGTGCCCCACACAATTATTGAACGTTGTATTAAATATTATCAGAGGTAGTTTTATTGTTCTTCTCTCAACTATTTTTAGTGCACTAAAATTGGTTTTTTTGATTGCCTTTTATTGAAATGGGTGTATTTTGTTTTCCCTCAATTGGAATTGGTTTACATCTGTGTGGATTTCATTGAAATTTCCCCCTTTATTGAAGTGGGTGATTTATTATCCCTCAATTGAAATTGGTCTACATATGCATGGATTCCATTTTCCTTTTATTGAAGTAGGTGTAGTTTGTTTTCCCTCAATTGGAATTGGCTTACATGTGTGTGGATTTCATTGAAATTTGTCCCTTTATTGAAGGGGATGATTTGTTATCCCTCAATTGAAATTGGTTTACATATACATGGATTCGATTGAAATTTTCCCCTTTATTGAAAGGGGTGTCTTTTGTTTTTCCTGAATTGAATTGGGTTTACATATGCTTGGATTACACTCTAAGATTGATTTTGATTTTTGTTTATTAAATTGATGCAACAAGTTTCAAATTAGCATTTATAATTCAGGATGCCCTCCACACTGCTTCACGGAATGAGGCAAGAAGTCCCAAAGTTAGGACTATAAAGTCATAAAAAAATTTCATGCCTCAGGATTTTATCTCCCCCAAACTAGTCTTGGTTGTGAAAGACATAGAAATTAATAGAGTAAGTCATATCAGGACTAAATCTATTAATTGGTTTTTAGCGAGTAAATTTTTCCATGTAAGGTTAAGTTTCATAGGGCCTGGTATTAATATATCAATCATTCTTTTTCTTTTAATCAATGACATATTATATTCAAGAAGGTGCTTCAAACCCTAAACCTTCAGTGTGAAGAAGCTGAGAATGGAAAGACAACAGTGGTTTACTTCAAATAGGGAAGAATATATGATCTCTTGTTCATTGAAAAAGAAACTCCTATCATGAATCAAAATGGGGTAGATAAATTTTCATCCCTTGTTTTTGAAATATCTTGCAATCTGACAAAGATCTCTTTTTTGAGGCTGGTGTGGATGGTTTTCAAATGAAGGTATGTACCACTTGGCCAACATATCTGAATGGAAAATGGTTTCCTACATTCACCTTGATATCAAGAAACAATTAGAAAAGCTAAAAACTGAAATTCCAACATATGGGGATGCACAAGGAAGCAATTACATTTGAAGAGGCAATCATTTCACATGCAAATGGCAACCAAAAGCTTGAGAAAAAAAAGAAAGGGATTTTGAAGGCCCAATTATATCAAGTGTGAGTGAAACTAGCTTATATTTAGGATGCCTAATGAGAAAAAATGCAGTGGTGAGACATTAAATACATTGAATGGAAAAATGTTTCATGCATGCAACCTAAGACTAAGAGAAGATTAACAAAGTTAATGGTTGAACTTCAATATACATTTGAGACATATACAAAAGAGTTGGGATTAGGTATTTCATATAATTGATTGTTAGATTGAACATGATTTGGCTTCTGAAGCTTGTAGGACTCTGTGAGGTTTTTTTTGTTTGAGCTTATTGCCATGGTTGTAGCCCACTATCTATTTTTGGGTGCTTTGGAGGTCAAGGGAAGAGGGGAGGAAAAGATTCTATGTGTTGTTATGGTAGGATTGAGCTTGGTCCAAAGCGTAATGGAGGTTGGAGTTGTGGTTTGTTCGTGTAAATGGGGTTTCTTTCGGGTGGTTTGGAAGCACAAGAGGACATGTTTATGGTGTTAGGATATGGAGCATAGTTGAACCCAGGCAGTGGACTCATACTAGAGAGCTCAGAAGGTCTAGTGCCCCACATAATTATTGAATATTTCATTAAATAGTATTAGAGGTAATTTTATTGTTGTGCTCTTAATTGTTTCGAGTGCACTGAAATTGGTTTTGTTGATTGCCTTTTATTGAAGTGGGTGTAGTTTGTTTTCCCTCAATTGGAATTGGTTTGCATCTTTGTGGATTTCATGGAAATTTTCCCCTTTATTTAAGGGGTTGATTTTTTATTCCTCAATTGAAATTGGTTTACATATGCATGGATTCCATTTTCCTTTTATTGAATTGGGTGTATTTTGTTTTCCCTCAACTGGAATTGGTTTACATCTGTGTGGATTTCATTGAAATTTTCCCATTTATTGAAGGGGGTGATTTGTTATCCCTCAATTGAAAGTGGTTTACATATGCTTGGATTCCATTGAAAATTTCCCCTTTAATTAAAGGGGTTTCTTTTGTTTTTCCTGAAATGAATTGGGTTTACATATGTTTGGATTACACTCTGAGATTTATTTCGATTTTTGTTTATTAAATTGATGCAGCAACTTTCAGATCTGAAAGTATCATTTAGGATACCCTCCACACTGCTTCACGGATTGAGGCCAGAAGTCCCAAAAGGACTGTAAAGCGAGAAAATTCTTTCATGCCTCAGGATTCTAGCTCCCCCAGACTAGTCTTACTTGTGGAAGACACAGAAATTAACAAAGTAAGTCATATCAAGACTGAATCTATTAATTGTTTTTTTGCAAGTACATTTTTCCATGTAAGGTTAAGCTTCATAGGGTCTGGTATTAATATATCAATCATTCTTTTTCTTGCAATAAATGATAGATTATATTCAGGAAGGTGCTTCAAACCTAAGCCTTCAGTGTGAAGAAGCTAAGAATGGAAAGGTGGCAGTGGATTACTTCAAGCAGGGAAGAATATATGATCTCGTGTTCATGGACAAAGAAATGCCTGTCATGGATGGACATGAGGTAGATAAATTTTCATCCCTTGTTTTTGTAGATTTGTTTCATTTCCCCAACTTGCCTGTGCTCTAAATTTATCATTCCAATCATCTCAATTTTTTCATTATTGGTTCCCTGCTGACTCATTCTTACCCACTAAAATGAATGATTTTATGCCAGGCAACAAGACAACTAATATCCATTGGATTCAAGACACCCATTGTTGCACTTACTAGAAATACCCTGCAATCTGATAGAGACCTGTTTTTTTGAGGCTGGTGTGGATGATTTCCAAACGAAGGTATGTACTACCTGTCCAACATATTCTTTAGGGTTGATTTTTCTGAAAACATGCATGATATTTGTTGTCAATGCAACCAATTTCTGATATAGGTTTGGCATCTATATCTTCCCCCCCTTGCGGCCTTTGCCAAGAGACAAACTTTTGCAATTACTAGTTCGATATGGTGTTAAGAATTGTGGTGGAAATAGAAAGGGCTGAAAGGATTTCAGGGCTCCATACTCCACTATTTTCATTATGGGTTCACTGTCTAATTCATTCTTATCCACTTAAATGACTTCTTTTATGCCAGGCAACAACACAATTGAGATCCATTGGAGTCAAGACATCCAATTTTGCACTTACTGGAAATACCTTGCAATTTCATAGAGACCTCTTTTTTCAGGCTGGTGGATGATTTTCAAACAAAGGTATGGACTATATGTCCAACATATTCTTCAGGGTTGATTTCTCTGAAAACATGCATGATCATTTTTGTTAATGCAACCAATTTCTGATTTATGTTTGGCATCTATATCTTTTTTTTCCTTCAAGCACTAAACCTTTAGTGTTGATTGTTAATGTATAGTGATGGGACATCTATCTTCATTGACATTGTTTTAATAACATTTTTTGAAATGTACTTAAGTGAATATGGATCATAGTTTTTACAATGTCAGTGAACTCATTGTACTACATATTTATCCCCTTGTGCATTAGTAGCTTGTGATATGGATGTAATCACGTTCACATGACTGATAATTTTGTACAATAGATGAATAAACCTTTGCAACACCGGGCTTAAAAAAATTATTAAGATGAATGCGAACTTTTTCAGAGAAAGCTACAAGCAATGTAACGAGCACAACAACCTATTGAGTGATTCTTCGACCTATAGTGTTAAAGCCAATTACTTTTTAAGGTACTTAAGATGGTTTAGGTATCCACTCAAGCTTTAGATTAAACTTTCATAAGCAGTTATAAATAATTTACACCTCAAATGAAATACCATGTTTTTATCTTTGGATTGATATTTTTTAAGAAATTTTAGTTTAAAATCTTATGGAGATCATTTCATTTAGTAAATTATCAACTATGTTGACAAAATTTTTTTTTGATAGTTTATAATTTAGTAAATTAAGAATTATATTGACAAAATGTATATTTCTTGATATCTTCACTGCAATTTGTTGTTGATATCCACATAAATATGGAGATAATTTTATAAAAGTAGTACCTTGCTTATATGAAATTCAATGTAGTATCTTGTTTATATGAAATTCAAAGATATAGTTATGATTGTTATCGAAGTACTTGACAAAGAAAATGTTTGAGCTCAATTTCTTGCAAACATTAAGCACGGAACTTCACGTTTGGGGTGATTGTCTCACTATTAATAAATTATTTTGAGTGACACCAGTCATTTCCATCTTTTAAGGATGTAATGTGTAATTGTGGGAATTATTGGTGATACTAATTCAAACAACTACTAACATCGCAATATGATTGTGTTTTAACATATTGTTTTGGTTTTTTATACTAGGTAGTAAAGTGTACAAAGAAAAATAATGTTACAATTGATCATTGCATAAAGCCTAGATGCTCATTTGTGTTACTGGCCAAAGCATAGGAGATTACATTCCGCCTTTAAGTCATAGAGAAAGGGTGTTTCAACTTTCAATGAACACAACTTAAGATCAACTTGAGATAGTGAAACGAGATTTAAACACTCAAGTTGAGTGAAAACTTCAAGTGTTGGAGGAAACTTTATTGCATGTTGATAGTTTGATGCTTTGATCGGATTTTAGGAGGTTTATGAATAGATTGAGCATGGGACTTTTTTGTTCCATGGGGACTGAGTTTTATTGTCTGAAATGATTGGATGAAGTAGAGTATTGATAAAGGGTCATTGATGATCCGAGTATGATTTATTCCATGTGGGTATCCTTTCATGTTTCCTTGAGTGCTAACCCTTTTAGTTCGATGGTTAAGTAACTCAAGTATACATTCCACTTTAGGAGCATAGACAAACAATATTCATGTTCCCATTGATTTAAAATTTCAATAATGAGGATAAAAGGATGCATATTTTTGTAAGACCATATATAAAGCAAGGACCTTATACCTTTTCTATGATAAGAATGAGAGCAAGAGAACCATATGTTAAATATGACTTCTTTTTCATTGGTGATGTAAGATACAAATAAGTTAGTGCATTTGGAAGAGAGGGTATGGGGGGAGGCAGAAAGGTTGATTTATATTTTATATCTTGATCTACATTGTTTTTCCATAGCATAAAATAAAATAACTTATTTCACCAATTGCATACAGGTGGCATGACAACAGCTATGTAGCCTTCTAACTCACATCTTTGAAACTCACCCAAGGAAATGTTGAGACTGTTGTGGCAGTTGAAGCTTAAATTGAAGCTTCAATCCTGAATTGGCTAGTATTATTTACCGGCTGTTTTTAACAGTGCAATATTTATTTCTCTAAATGAATACACCATCTAAAAAATACATTATTATAAATAGAATTATTATTATATGTTAAAATTGGAAACTAGGGCCAAACTCCATATTGGTCACCTTATTTATAGCAATTGATATTTTTCTTGGAGTCCTCTCTCCGAGAGGTGTAGGATTGATCTAAAGATCATCTAATTGCGACATGTATAAATGAAGTTATGAATTTATTTTGATATGGTAAAATCTTCAAGGTTGGCCTCTTCTATATGTCGGCTCACCTAATCCAATAGTCACATCTATTGACCCCCACTAATTGGTATATATAGAGGTGATTTCTCCCTCATTTGAATCAACCAATAAGGCCATATACTTTTGAAATTTTTGGTGGAGAAATGTGAGCCTAAGTCGCAGCAAGGAGAAGCCTAAGGATAGCGTGGAAGTAGGAAAAACGGTTAGCGTACTTCTGTGATTGGGCTGCATGAATTGCAAGGATAGTGTGGCAGATTTGAAGGTTTATTTTTTCTTGTGGTAAGGGGTTGTTCTTTGGCTAGGTTTGCTGGACATAATTGGAGCTAAACCATAGTAAGAAGAAGACCTAAGAGACAACTCTAAAAGTAAATAGGGTTTCTATGTTTGCTGTAGATGACAACATGGAAGAGAAAGGACTATCTTAAGGTGTAACCAAGACTATCTTAAGTGCGGATTAGGGCCATCATAAAGTATTATCTAGGCTGATAAAAATGGAGGAACAAATGTAGTTGTTGAGGGCACCTGTGTGGGTCTATTGTGGAGACAAAAGTTACAACAAGTTGTTGAGCTAGGCCATAGGCCATAGCTAGCAACTTGAGGTTGTTCTAGGTGCTGCATTGAGGGTTATATAGCCAGCAACGAGAAGTGTGGTGATTATTGTGATGCAACTAAGGAAGGAGGGTCTTGTGGAAGGAAAGCCACTGTCCTTTAGGTGAGTACTGGATCAGTTTTTAGGGTGACTTATTTATGATAAGTATGCCCTAACTAGTATTCAAAATTGCAACCCTTGGTGCCAGATTTGCAATTTAATTGTGTCATATTCATGGTTAAGATCTTTGATGTCAGATCTCCTATTTTGGAAAGTCAGTATTGACTTCAAATCATTTTACTCTATCTCTCTTTTTCCGCCGAACTATTGAAGAATATATATAAGAAGAATTGATCAAGGGTTTCCCCGCATTGGGGTTTGTCCCTAGCTGGTGCCACATCTTGTTTCCTCTTTTCTTGGCTTGTTCTCTAGTGTTTATGTTTATGTTCTATCTTCATTTTAATATTGTTGGGTAGTAGATCCCCCACATAACAGTTTGAGGGCTTAAGGTCCACAATTTTGGGTAAAAGTATGGTAAAGGTTCCACGAAGTGTACAAAGCGCGAATTATAATGAGTCAAGTCAAAGGGTTGTCCGCCTGAAAATAATGTAAGAAAATAGAAAGTGAGTCGACCTGCCCATCATTCGTGGACCATGGGAATGTATAAATAGAGCAAGGATCTATGGTTAGAAGTTAGTTTGGTTTTGATCTTGAAGGCTATGGGTTTATAAAGGTGATATTCTCTCTGCGTCTATAAGTCGGAGTCCAGGGTGTTAGTAGATAGATAGAGGCTCTGCAACTATGTGCGTAGATGCCTGGTAAAGTCTGTAGCTATGTGCATGGAACCCTGTAGCTGAGTGCACAAGGTGGATCTGGTTGTATTGAACAGGAGATAATAAAGATAATAATTTCTGAATCATTGTATATAATGAATCTATCTGTTTTCTTATGTCCTGAATTTATGCATATTTATGATTGTGCACACTGGTTATTACTGTTAAATGCTTGCTTAAAGACCTTAAGGATTAGATTTGATCTATAATAACACATATCAATAATAATAATCTAGGAGGTGTCTCTCGTGGATCTACGTGAAGGATAGACAACCACGCAAAGCAACGCGAGTGCATTGATCGGATCACGACCTTTCCAGTCCCCATCTAGACATCCCTTAGGTGTGGAAACCTGGTTCCAACATCCTCCCCTACTACCTTTGATGAGACTTCAGTCCGCGCTCCATGGATTGTTTCCGAAAGGGCCGGTAGTGCGGGATTTGTTTGGCTAAAACACTTCTAAACCTGGGTCAGGACCCAACAAGCCAACAAATGGTTCCATTACTGGGACTAGGATCTGCCTAAGGGATGTCTGATGTCAGAACGTTGGAACCCTATGAAGAAAGAGATTGAAGATTCATTGGATTAGAAGCTTCACGAGTTCGTGGTACAGGAAATCAAAACTCCATAGATATCTGCGGAGAGGTGGCCTGATTGCTCCATATACACGGAAATCCACAATATTGTATTCACGTCCTTCTTGACTGAACTATATGGGTGGATCGCAAGGTTAGTTGACAGTCAGGGAAGGTGCAAACTTGATCAACCCATCATGTGGAATCCCGAGTTGGTACGCGGGCTAGAGGCTTCTAAAGATAAAATCGCACAGGTAGTAGATCACTAGCTAGATCGGATAATTGGAGGATTTATCACTGAGTTCGCAATAGACACAACTGTGAGTTACAACGAGGTAGAAAGACAATTTCTCAAAGGACCGCGGGGTAAGTACATCAAATCATTGAATACCTGGATTAAAATGTTGTTATGTGAAAAATGGGTTATGCACATCCATTGATGTCTAGGGTAACATAGAGCAGAAGAGGCTACTGAGGGACCAAAGGATTAGAGAACAGTCCCCTGATTTCACTTTCGTGAGAAAGTGAGGAGGAGCTCACAGGGTTCTCTCCAAGAAGCACAGTCCGATTGATAAAGCAATGCATTCCACTGATACCACTGCAATCCACGCCATCACCCACTTCACCTACATCAACCCCATCTTCACCTACTCCACCTCCACCACAGAGGGTTGGAATGGCGAGTGCAATCAAGTTGCCTGTATTTAGAGGTGTAGGAAATGAGGAACCAAAACAGTTATGGTTCGTGGTAAAGGCAGTATGGCAAGCCCAAGGCATTACGAATGATAACATCAAAAATGATACTTTGGTAAGCACACTGCAGGATCGCATGTTGACGTGGTATATAAAGTACTCTACTGATCACCCAAATGTGGGAATAGTGACGATCCAGGATTCATTGAACAAAGATTTAGCTGGTCAAAATCAGAAACGTAGCCGATCATCAGGTTCAAGGAAATTGTGATGCTGCCAAGTGAAACCCCTTGGGATCTGGATCAGAGACTAAAAAGTATGATCCATGAGGCTAACATGACGCTGACAGATGCATAACACCGCACGTGGTTTGTGGTGTCTTTGAGACCACATTTACGGATGGCACTATCACATCAAAAGATCTCGACTCAGGCTGAAGCATTACAAATAGTGATGAGGTTGCATGAAACTCCAATACAGGATCCTGGGTTGGGAGTTCAACAAATCCATGCACAACTACAAAACCTATGCTTGGAGATCCAAATTTTAAAGCAAGGTAAGGTGCCCCATCTAGCATCGTGCAAAGAGGACCCTAACGTGAATATGGTGCTCAGATGCGGTGCAACTATAGGGGAGGATAAGTGGAAGTGACTTGAGGAGGATACATGGGTTCGCAAGGCCCCTACGAAGCAACCTGAGTTTGATTTGGAACGTGTGAAGGAGACATTTATGGAAGGTAAGAAGAGCTTCACAGAGGCTTCTACTTCAGGTAGCAAGGATCAAATTGAACCATAAATGGATCCTTCTATGCTAACTACCTTTTTAGAGACATGCATGAAGCTACTATGGGACAATAAAGTAGTTAAGGGATTGCAAGAGCTGATAACTAGGTGCATAGGGTCGAGTGAACTGCACATGGTCTGAAAACTAGGCAAGCATGCTTTGTGCTTTGGGCAGGAAATGTTGTTGACTACACAGATTGGTGACTATCAGATGGATTAGGTCATTTTTGACTTGGGATCAAATGCGAATGTGCTACCTAAACAGACATGGGAACACATGGGCAATCCCACACTATAATGGTCTCCTATTCAACTACAGATGGTGAACCAATAGAAAATCTTTCCCATGGGGAGATCGCAAGGAGTTACAATGGACATCGAAGGCGCAAGCAGACAAACAGATTTTGAGGTAATAGAAATTGTGGATGACAGTAACCTGTACCCTGCATTATTAGGGATAGACTGGGCCATGGATATGAATGGATTCATCAACCTAAAGAGACAAAAAATGATATTCAAGAAAAAGTCTCTATGCATAGTGGTTCCGTTGGAGCCAGCCGAAGGAGCACGCTACACTGAGCCTGTGTGAGATGAGGACAGTGACAATGAATTGGACCGCATCTACCATATCATAGCACATGATTAGGATCGGGTGAATTCGATAGTGAATTGGAGAATCTCATGGGAATGTGACAGTTCCTGCACGTTAGACTCAGATGAAGAGATTGAGCGATGGCAGAACTAATTGCATGAGGTAACAACGTGTTGTGCTATACAACAACCCCCCATTTCAAAAAAAAATTCTTTCTAACTATAATATGAAATGGGTCCCTTTTAAACATAGATGTGTGAATAAATTGGTATCAACTCATCATTAGAAAATTCTTCATCAAAAGTTCCAATGGAAATGTTATATTATAAACCTTTTGAATTATAATGAAATCGATCTTATGAATAAATATAAAGTTCTTTGTTGTTGCGATAAAGCGATCGCAAGATCGCATATCACAACAATAAAGAAAACATAATGCAAAGACCCATTGACTTACTCCGATCCAAAAAGTAAACAACTATCAGTTATCGGGAAAGGTGAACATCAAGTATAATGAAAGGCCCTCCCCTATTTCTCCGATGCGATATCGCTATCGGCAATCGGAGGATATAACACAGCGCATGTTTAAGACACCTTTAAATCTCCCGATGCAATAAGGTGTATCGCCATCAGGGATCAACGATTTTTGCAATAACATAAGTAATACGACCCAAGCTCATCCCCGATTGCGATCTAATAAATCAAGGCGCGAGTTTCAAAATAGATTTAAAAGGCTTACATGCATTATTTTGGATTATTATTAAAGCCTTCCCGTTCACTTCATCAATCACCGATAGCGATTTAATTTTGATTATCTGCCAAAACCCCAAGCCACGCTTGAATGAATCATTCGGCTTATAAACGATATGATGGGTATTTAAAACTCCTTTACCATGATTGACAGGTTAAACGACCAATTAATGAAGCAGTTATACCGAGATTTTCCCTTAGATTGTGTCTGTGACATTTTCACTATAATCTTTCATCATTCGCTGATTGATATAATTCTTTCATATTGGCTCATACTACCTATTCTTTATATCACGTTGATTTCATTCCTTGTGCAAAACTCCACCGAAATAACAAATTCGAACCAAATGGGAAAGAAATCCAAGAGATCTGCGGTAGTAGCGGCTCCCGCAGTAACAGTGCAACCCACCAGTGATCCAGGACCAAGCAGAAAAGGTTTGATTTCAGAAACTACATGTCTTGGCCTTGGAAACACAATTTGGCAAAGCATCTATAATTTAATTGAAGCAGAGGAGCCTGAGACAGTACCAGTACAAGCTACCGTAGATTCAACTAGAAAATTAGAAGCTTCCCTTAAAGATTTAGCTGATTCATATTTGCACATAATAGCAGCACGTGAGAAAATTCTTCCATACACTGATTTAGTACGATGGGCAGTAGAGGAGATCCCAGTTTTAAACAGAACATTTTGCATAGTTGACGGAATGATTTTTGGCTCATTTCAGCTAGATGACTTAAGGAAAATGTATCACTTGCTTGAACCTCAAAAGAAATACAATAAAGCCTTTCTTGAAAAGTTTGCAAATGAGAATGATACTGAATCAGCCCCAATTCGGGAGTGGAGACAGAACCCCGCAAGGCACAAACATGAATCCTCAGGTAAGTACTCTGTAGATTCATTATGTTCTCCTTACTGTTATGCCGGAGCAATGATGTGTAGAATTTGGGGATTGCATGATTCTGCAAAGTTCACTATTGAAATGGTTCCTTTAATGGAAGCGGCGGTTAATAGTGAAGTAATGGATTGGGCAAACATATTGTCAGATAAATTAGCCACTACAATTCTTAAATTTAGAGCAAAAACTCGCATAACCGACAGGTCTATTGCTTCGTTTTATTATAGTGCTTATATTTTAGATACTCTTTGTTTCAATTCTGAATTTCCTATATTTGGGTGGAGATGGACTTCACAAGACCCCATGCCAATCCACATTTATCATCAAAAGTTATGGAAGGTGCACTATAAGGACCACTTATACCAAATCTGTAATGGTTTCATGTTACCTATCTATTATGCCATTTTTGATAAGCCTGCCCCAAATATTTCCACGGAAGCAGAGGTTGACCTAACCGTTGTAGGAACTTGGTTCGGGGAAGACAGTTCACATACATAAGGGTTTTTGGTAGCCTTGCAAGACCTCATTTCCTTCCTCTATATGTACCTGACAAGCTGTTAGCCCGAGAATTGGCCTACCAAATAACAATAGCAGGAACATCCATGACTCTTAGGAATTCTAAAAAGCAGGCTTGGCCTACTTTCCCTTTGAGATGCGGTGTTTATACTCTACACGACTACAAGCATGCGGAGAAGGAGGTAGAAAAAATAAACATGCTCAATCTTGCAACCATTCCTAATAGGCAATTCGATCCAAGGAAAGTTGCCTATACTATGCTTGAACAAGCCAAACTTACAAGGTTTGATCATGAAAAAGATGAATTTGACGACCTTTTTTCTTCAGCAGAATCATTATTCCAGGTACAAACGCTGGCCAAAATGAGATATAACGATGAAAGGCTAGTAGAATTTAATAGGCTCAGAGAACAGAGGTTGCAAACTCTACCTCTGGACTTACTAGCTACTACCCCAACAACCCAGTCAAGTGAGCCTGAACAACGAATTATTGATAAACCTCTTGCTGTAGAGAAGATTCTCGAAAGAAGAAAAGAAGCAGAGCAGGAGAAAGAGTAGGAGAAAGAGCATAAAAAAGAACAGGACAAGGGTAGCGAAAATATCAATATGGATACTCAGATTGATCCCAAGCTCCTCCAAGAATGGCAACAATTTGAGTCTATTATAAGCAATTTGGAAGGTCCACAAGGTGCCATCACACCCAAAGTAATAGTTGGACAAGATACAGCGTCAACAACGGTTCCAATTGAAGGAACTAGCAGCCTATCCACCAGCACGAATGTAGAAATAGTTCCAAAAGATCCATCCGATCAAATTATTTTGCAGATAGAAGACATACCTCCATTAGATGTCTTTTACAGTCCCAAACACAAGGCTGTAGTGAAAAGACAAAGGAAAAGGAGGGGACTTGATCAATCTTCCCTGTTTCCAGCACAAACAAAGACAGCTAATGTAGTGTGGAAAGAAGAGTTTAACCCTTCCGATGACCTTACAAAACTTTCTCATTATGCCGGATCTTATTCAGAAGCCACTATGGATAAGGCATCGGAAGTAAGTAATCTACTTAAAGAAAAGGACCAGGTAATTATTTCGTTGCAGTCACAGGTGTCTGAAGCACAACAAAAAATTGAACAGTTGGAACAACAACTATCAACACAGCAGCAGATAAACAATCAATTAAATAAGCAATTGCTTGACGAGAAATAGAGGATAGACTTAAGCGCGGTACAAAAGCAAAAGGAATTATCTGAAGCATTGGCCAGAATAAAGACAATGAATGAACATATGATGAAGACTAAAGACGAGAAAATTGTTCAACTGTCACACCAAATAGAAAAGTTCAAAAGTCTTCCGCAACCAGTAGATTTTAGGTCCGAAGCTCTTGAAATCAACTAAGCATTGGTTACATAGCTAAGACTACTATGTCATAAAATTTCTTTGGTTGAGCCCCTTTGTGATATAACTGCATCAATAGTTGACAAATCAGTCGATGCTAGGCATGATTTGGAATAGGCCGGTGAGACTCTAACTAACTTTCTTGCTTGGAAAGACACCAATGAAGGGCAGGCCACAAATCTGCCTAAAATTCTAGAGTCACACAAAGACTGGGCCAGTATTCTGAATTTTAGCGAAGAAAGCTTTGATGGGATGTGCACTATTTCCTTGATGTGAAAGTGTTTCTAAGTTGGAAGAAGGAATTTGAATGCAATTGATATCGAGAGTGATCCAAATAACATATGGTACTATTATCTATGCTCTTGTTTCATTCTTTCATGTGAATCATCATTTGTTTAATCTTGCTATCGTTGGATATATGTATGTGTTTTTAATAGTAGTCCTTATATTTTTCACTATTGAATGTTTAAGGAATGTTATTCTTTCAATCATATCTGTGTCAGTGATATATAAAGAATAGTGTAATAATGTTTTAATGATTACTTTGTTCAAATACTTGAAAAAAGTAATTATCATATGAATAAATGTCTTTGTTTACCAATAGAGTCATCTACATGCTTGTTTTTGGATAAAGATAATCAGACATTACACTAATACAGAAATTTCCCAGGATAGGATAGTTATTCATATTTTTACTTTTTAGATTAAATCATTCATCCATTATCATTATATTAGAGAACCACCCATTCATCCATCCCCTTTTATTCATCATTGGGAAACTGGTCCCATTATTTCCAGTCGGAGCCACCACACCAAATGGAAAAGGAGCTGCTTTTAAGGTCCGGACTGGGTGGTTTTCCCCGATGTTGTTGCAGCGATTTTCGAGGCATCAACATTTTTGGCGCTAGAAGGAGGGCATGAATTTTGAATGGCGAGCAAACCAAAACCTATAGACCATTCTGAGAGTAAATCTCCCTCCACCTCACCTCGGACCTCCCGTTTGCATTCTGGAACACCAATATTCAAACGAGAAGAAGAGGAGTCAACTACCATTGCTTAATCCCACCATACTTCAGATCGATTAAGTCCTGAGTCTCCTGAAGTTCAGTCTCTCATCCAGAAACTTCAAGGCTTTTCGATATCACCATAGAAATCTGAAGTGTCTCAAGGTAGTGAGACTTTGCAATTCAATCTACCTCACCCTCTCACCAGAATTCAAAGCGGAAAACTCGGTATTGAACCTACTGAGTTGCCTTTACCCAAAAGGAAAAAGGCTAAAAAGAACACTGAAGGATCAGACAGTGAGACTTTATCATCATCCTCCATTTCATCTTCCCTAGTGCGAAGTCAACCATCCACTCCTCCATTACACATTGTTGTTCAGCAGAGATCAACAACTTCAACATCCAAACCTATTCAATCTTCAATATCAATTCCTTCCCAAACATCTGGAATTTCATCAATAATATCATTTGTTATTAGTTCTACGATGGCTCAGAATCCATGGAATAGTCCTGGTGCGGTCACTATGCCTGCACCATTACACCCATTGCCATATTCTCCTGAAAATGGTTGCCGAAATTTAATCCAGATGCTGGAACACAAGTCGAAGAACATATTAACAATTTCATGTTATCGGTAAAGTGACAGAGGAAGATGTTGTCGTTTGGATTTTCCCTTATACTTTACAAGGATCAGCTGGGTCTTGGTATTTTTCCCTGCCCTCTGGATCCATTACCAGTTGGAACATTTTTCAAGAACAATTTCTCACTAAGTATGGCAATGATAGATCTTTAGCAACATTAATTAACGATCTCTCGAATCTTAGGATAGAATCTAAAGAACTTATCAAGGAATTCAATTCGTGATCCAATAAACTCTTAAATAAGATTCCAACCACCTCCAAACCAAGTGAGAAAATCATAAGTGAATGCTATATAACAACCCTACCTTCAAATATAGCTATTTTTGTAGATAGAGCTGCAAAACCAACTTTAGTTGAAAACATGAAAGAGGTGCTTGCTGTAGAGAAACACATTATTGCTTTAGAAAAGAAAGCTGCTCTTGAAGATAGAATATCCAAAAAAGTTTCTTTTAAAGATGATTCAAAGAAGAAAACCCCTAAAGATCCATATGATATGGAGGGTCTACAAAAGGTCCTCAAGACTATGTCAAATGAAATGGTTGAAATCAAAAAACAAGTAGCTGAAACTTCAACAAAGAGGCCATTTAGAAATTTTAAGAAACCTGAATCAAAACCACCAAATGCTATATAATGCAGACTCAGATCCTGAAGAAGAAGAAGAAGAAGATGAAACAATCTTTCCATTCAAGGAACCCGAAGAAGATGAGATTGTTGAATGCCATGGGATGTGGGATTTCATTTTACCTAACTCCGATACAGAAATTGAACAAGAAGCTTTGGCTGTGACTACCAGGAGTAAAGGTAATCCTGAACCTGTCCAGTCAACTTCAAAGAAAAGGAGTGTAGGTACCATTACTATAAAAGAAAAGGTTCCCACAAAGAAATCTGCGGCAATACCATCCCAAAATCAACCATCATCTTCAAACCTACCTTCAACATCTAAGACGTTGGTAGTATTGGATTCAATGGATTATAATATTATCAATGATATGAAGAAGACAAAGGCAAGTATTGCTATGTTTGAACTTAGCAAACTCAAACATCAGCAAAAATTACTTCTTAAAGAGCTAATTGCAGTCCCATCTTCACCTCTTCCTAATGTTGTGTTCTCCAAAGCTGCAAATGATTCAGGTCAACCACCTCCTAGTAGAGTGGAAGCTACTGACGCAGTTTTAATCAGAGACAGATCAAAATCTCATACTCCCCCTTTTCTCTTGACCTATGAGATCTATAATAGAAATCTACACAATTGTTTGATTGACTCAGGGGCATCCTCTAACATAATGCTTCCAAACTGAATATTGAACCCCAAAAGTCTACAATTCATATTGTACAGTTGGATAGAACTAAGGTCTGGGTTTTAGGAGAAATCAACTCAGTAACTATCAGATTATCAGCTGATCCACGAGTGGTTCGGAGAATTGATACTTTAATCGCTGATATACCTGAATTTTATGGTTTAATTTTGAGTAGAGACTGGTCTGAGAAACTCCATGGTTATATTTCTACCGATTGGTCCCATATGTGGCTACCTTATAAAGGAAAGCCAAATCAGATCAAAATCGATCGGGAGAAACATATGACCCGTATTGTCACTGAATTTGAACAGGAAAATCAACCAATAGCATTCATTAACAATATTTTGGGGAATTACTCATCTGAATCATTCTTTGGCAATTTCAATGCCTAACCATCTCCTTTCTCAGTTAATAATTTCACATCCCAAATTGAAAAATTTTCACAAACCGATAGATCAAGATGTGTCAATATTGTCGAGGAAACTGTAAATAAAATTGTTGATAATTCTTTATTTTGGTCACTATACTTTGATGGGTCTAAATCTAGTGAAGGTGCAGGAGCAGGGTGTATTTTAGTTATCCCTAAAGGAGAAAAAACTATGTTATCATGTAGATTGGAATTTGAATGCACAAATAATACGGCTGAATGTGAGGCCTTATTTCAAGGAATCTACAAAGCTATTGGTCTTAAAGTTCAATATTTGAAAGTGTTTGGTGATTCAGAAATTGTTATAAAACAAGTTAGAAATACAATTCACTGTCTTTCTAGTCATCTCAAACGCTATCAGTCTTTGGTGCAGGAACTCATATCTCAATTTTTAGCATTCAATATTTCTCCTATCCCTAGATCCCAGAATGCAGCAGCATGCTTGCTAGCTAATGTTGCTTCCAAACTCCTACCTTCCAAAGATTACAACCCAGAAAGATTTTCAGTAGAGTTAATTTTTAGACCATCAATTCCCGACAATGTCACCAATTGGCGAGTTTTCAATCATGACGAAGACATTTTAAATTTCTTGACTTTCGACAAGTACTATGATGATCAAATCATTGATGAAAGTTATCATGACCTTCAAATGAAGGAAAAGCAAGAAGAAAACTCAATACCAAAACCAACGGTTAAGCTAAAAGATCTTTATGATATTAAAGACAAGTTTAAACAGGTGACCAATTCAAAGCTCCAGAGTTCCACTTTAAGATTTGAATTGATAAACCTAGGTACTGAGGAAAACCCTCAAAACATCAATTTGGGATTAGGACTTTCTTTAGAAGAAAGAACAACATTCATTAGGTTATTACGAAAAAATAAATATGTCTTCGCTTGGAAATATGATGATTTGAAAATATACGATGCATCGATCATTCAACATACTATTCCAATGCTTTCTGAACAAAAACCAGTACAACAAAAGTTAAGGAAAATTCATCCTAACCTAGAGAGTCAAATAAAAACTGAGCTAAACAAACTCTTGAAGGCTAAGATCATTTTTCCTGTCAGACATTCAAACTGGGTGTCCAATATGGAGCCAGTTAGAAAGAAAAATGGCAACATTAGGATTTGCATAGATTTCAGAAATCTTAATAAAGCAAGCCAAAAGGATAACTTCCCTTTACCTACCATGGAGCAGACACTCCATTCAATAGCTGGTTCTGAATTAATGTCCCTTTTAGATGGCTTTTCAGGATATAACCAGATTTTGGTCCATCCTGATGACAGGCTTAAAACTACCTTCAGAACTAAGTGGGGAACTTATGCTTACCAAAAAATTCCTTTTGGACTTATCAATGCAGGAGCTACATTCCAAAGGGAAATTTATATAGCATTCAAAGGATTGATCAATAAAACAATAGTTGTCTATTTAGATGATATTACTATATTTTCCAAGAAAAGGTCTAATCATTTACATGATTTAAAAAAAATATTTGAACGTTGTAGAAGGTATGGTATCTCGCTTAATCCAAAAAAGTCTTTTTTTACTCTTAATCAAGGAAAGCTCTTGGGATTCATTGTTTCAAAAGATGGTATTTATATTGATCCAGATAGAATTAAAGAGATTTCTGATATTCCATTCCCTCATAATAAAAAATCCATGCAGTCATTTTTGGGTCAAATTAACTTTGTTAAACGATTCGTTCCAGAGTTTTCCCAGGTTATTTTACCATTGCAAACAATGATTAAGAAAAATTCGGTGTTTAAATGGGGATCCACAGAAAAAGAGGCATTTGATTCTATCAAACAATAAATAATTAATGCCCCTGCTTTAAGCACTCCCAATTTTTCAAGTCATTTCATACTGTATACTCTCGCATCCACCTCGTCTTATGCAGCAGTGGTGACTCAGATTAATGATCAAAACTTGGAAGCACCAATTTCATTTTACAGTTCAAATCTTCAAGGTGCTGAACTTAATTATTCAGAAGTTGAAAAGCAAGCCTTTTTTGTATACAAAGCTGTTAAACACTACAGACCCTTTCTCTTAAAATCTCACACAAAATTTATAGTTCCTTTTTCAGTAGTAAGACAATTACTAATTCAAAGGGAATTAGGAGAAAAAAGGGCAAATTGGGTCACAACATTACAAGAATATGACTTAGAAATCAAGCCAGCAAGGATTGTCAAAGGCCAAGGTTTTTGCAGGTTGTTAGCAGGAGCATCCAATATTCAAGAACCAGAAGGTACAGAAGATACTGAAGAAATCAATCAGATAAGTATCACAAATCCTGAATCACAATATGCAGATCTGATTTTCTATTTTAAAAATGGATACACACCTTCTAATATCTCCTACAAAAACAAACGTGCCATTAGATTGAAAACAAAAAACTTCATAATTGTAGATGATGTACTGTTTAGGCGAAATTATGATTCAATTCTATTAATATGCTTAGAAAAACCTGAAGCACAAAAAGTTTTGCAGGAGCAACATAATGGACCAGCAGGAGGACATTTTGGAGCTGATACAACAGCTCACAAAATCATTCACGCTATTTATTATTGGCCCACCATGTTCAGAGACACACACGAATACGTAAGGAAATGCCGAAGTTGTCAAATCTCCAGTGGAAGACAAAGTAAACCAGCTTTCACTTTGCAACCAGTGAACATTGAACAACCTTTCGAGCAATGGGGATTGGATATCATTGGGGAAATCACTCCACATTCATCCAAACAACATAAGTATATCCTTACCGCCACTGATTACTTTACTAAGTGAGTTCAAGCAATTCCTCTGAAGACAACAAAATCTGAGGCAATTATGGAATTCATAGATCAATTCATTATTACCAGGTTTGGTGTCCCAAGCTCTTGTTTTTGATAATGCATCTTATTTCTCTGGAAATTCTATGTTTGAGTTCGCTATCAAAAGGGGGTTTAAATTGAATTATTCTACAAATTACTATCCCCAAGGTAATGGTTTAGCAGAATCCACCAATAAAAATCTTATTAAAATCATTAAGCGAACTATTGAGCAGAATCATAAAAACTGGCATAAATCTTTGATATTCGCACTATGGGCTGAGAGAATAACATAGAAGGCCTCCATAAGTACTTCTCCATTTAATCTAGTATATGGGAAGGAAGCTGTCATACCAACCAATTTAGTACTTCCATCTTTAGCTTTAGTGCAGTTTATTGAAGAAAGTCCCTCATCTTCTATTTAACTAAGACATGATCAAATTTAAAACTAGAAGAAGAAAGGGAAAAAGCTAGAATTATACATGCAAAACATCAGCAAATTATCAAGTCATCTTTTGATTCAACTTCATCCA
>APFE030566089.1:8077-18611 GCA_000404065.3 Pinus taeda | reverse complement strand
AAAAATTCTTCAATTGAGGAGGTAACCCCTTCTCCCTTTGTAAATATTCAATTTTCAGCAAAATTTGTGTTCATAGTTTTTAGGATTATTGGAAAATAAAGTTGTAAGATGCCTTCCATTGGCCTTTGCTACACTGAAAAAGTTTCTCAAAAGAAATAGTTTTGATATTTACTTTTTAAAATGGAAACCTTAAACAAAAGGAAATTTTCTAGGAAAGTAGGTATATTTAGATTCTGAAACCCCATTTTATTTTTGCGAAATCTTCTCAAGATTTAGAAGTACTGTAAATCATTTTAATGTTTTTAAATGGCCTAAAAAACGATTATCAATAAAAAAACAGAAACTGATTCAATCTTAGCATCTTCAACTCTTACCCTGTCATCCATGCTCTCTTAAGGAGAAAATTGTTCATCCCATTCATCAAAGTTTACGATTACTCAGAGTGTAATTCTAAAATATATTTGATATAAAAGATAAGAGGTCTTATTACAAGCCTACTTATCATGATCATTGGGGAATAGTTCGACTGACATTACCAATACTGCATACCAAAATAGGGTAATGGCTTATAATTATAAGAAAAGGGGTCTCATCACGAGCCAGCTTGTTCAGTTAAATTACAACTAGTGAATGGCATTGTCAAACAGCTGGCCACCAAACCAACACAATGGCTTTTTATCTTGCAAAATAAGTAAAAAGAAAAGTGATACAAAATATGAAGGCATATTTTTGGATTCATTCTTTTAATTATACTCTGAAATGGATGGGATAATGAACAATTAAATGGTTAAAAGGTATCCCTGTCGAGACTATAGACATTTGTTGGCAGCAGAGGCTCTACCTATGACAAAGGAGTCATTATAAAGCTAAGTTGGAAAAGTTCTTTGTTTTATCATTATCAACCAATTAAGGCTAATTTAAAACTTAGAATGTATTTAATTTTAACAAGAGAAGAAAATAACAGAAATAGCTATTATTATATTTAGAATTTATGTATACCTAGTTATATTAGAATTCTCCTCTTAGATAAGATTTCCATATAAAGAAAGTTTAAGTATTTCAACATTTCTCAGAGATAACTGCTTCTCCCAATGAATCGCCAATTGTTGTGTTGTACAACAACCCCCCATTTCAAAAAAAATTTCTTTCTAACTATAATATGAAATGGGTCCCTTTTAAACATAGATGTGTGAATAAATTGGTATCAACTCATCATTAGAAAATTCCTCATCAAAAGTTCCAATGGAGATGTTATATTATAACCCTTTTGAATTATAATGAAATCGGTCTTATGAATAAATATAAAGTTCTTTGTTGTTGCGATAAAGCGATCGCAAGATCACATATCACAACAATAAAGAAAACATAATGCAAAGACCCATTGACTTACTCCGATCCAAAAAGCGAACAACTATCGGTTATCGGGAAAGGCGAACAACAAGTATAATGAAAGGCCCTCCCCTATTTCTCTGATGTGATATCGCTATCTGCAATCGGAGGATATAACACAACGCATGTTTAAGACACCTTTAAATCTCCCGATGCGATAAGGACACCTTTAAATCTCCCGATGCGATAAGGTGTATCGCCATTGGGGATCGATGATTTTTGCAATAACATAAGTAATATGACCCGAGCTCATCCCTGATTGTGATCCAATAAATCAAGCCGTGAGTTTCAAAATAGATTTAAAAGGCTTGCATGCATTATTTTGGATTATTATTAAAGCCTTCCCATTCACTTCATCAATCACCGATAGCGATTTACTTTTGATTATCCGCCAAAAACCCAAGCCACGCTTGAATGAATCATTCGGCATATAAACGATATGATGGGTATTTAAAACTCCTTTACCATGATTGACAGGTTGAACGACCAATTAATGAAGTAGTTATGCCGAGATTTTCCCTTAGATTGTGTCTGCGTCATTTTCACTATAATCTTTCATTATTCACTGATTGATATAATTCTTTCATATTGGCTCATACTTCCTATTCTCTATATCATGTTGATTTCATTCCTTGTGCAGAACTCCGCCGAAATAACAAATTCGAACCAAATGGGAAAGAAATCCAAGAGATCCGTGGCAGCAGCGGCTCCCCCAGTAACAGTGCAACCCGCCAGTGATCCAGGACCAAGCAGAAAGGGTTTGATTTCAGAAACTACGTGTCTTGGCCTTGGAAACACAAGTTGGCAAAGCATCTATAATTTAATTGAAGTAGAGGAGCCTGAGACAGTACCAGTACAAGCTACCATAGATTCAACTAGAAAATCAGAAGCTTCCCTTAAAGATTTAGCTGATTTATATTTACACAGAATAGCAACACATGAGAAAATTCTTCCATACACTGATGTAGTGCGATGGGTAGTAGAGGAGATCCTGGTTTTAAACATAACATTTTGCACAGTTGACGGAAGGATTTTTGGCTCATTTCAGCCAGATGGCTTAAGGAAAATGTATCACTTGCCCGAACCTCAAAAGAAATACAATAAATCCTTTTTTGAAAAGTTCGCAAACGAGAATGATACTGAATCGGCCCCAATTCGGGAGTGGAGACAGAACCCGGCAAGGCACAAACATGAATCCTCAGGTAAGTACTCTGTAGATTCATTATGTTCTCCTTACTATTATGCCGGAGCAATGATGTGTAGAATTTGGGGATTGCATGATTCTGCAAAGTTCACTATTGAAATGGTTCCTTTAATGGAAGCGGCGGTTAACAGTGAAGTAATGGATTGGGTAAACATATTGTCAGATAAATTAGCCACTGCAATTCTTGAATTTAGAGCAAAAACTCGCATAACCGACAGGTCTATTCCTCCATTTTATTATAGTGATTATATTTTAGATACTCTTTGTTTCAATTCTAAATTTCCTGTACTTGGGTGGAGATGGACTTCACAAGACCCCATGCCAATCCACATTTATCATCAAAAGTTATAGAAGGCGCACTATAAGGACCACTTGTACCAAATCTGTAATGGTTTCATGTTACCTATCTATTATGCCATTTTTGATAAGCTTGCCCCAAAGATTTCCACAGAAGTAGAGGTTGAGCTAACCGTTGTAGGAAATTGGTTCGGGGAAGATAAGTTCACATACATAAGGGTTTTGGTAGCCTTGCGAGACCTCATGTCCTTCCTATGTATATACTTGACAAGCTATTAGCCCGAGAATTGGCCTACCAAATAACAACAATAGGAACATCCAAGACTCTTAGGAATTCTAAAAAGCAGGCTTGGCCTACTTTTCCTTTGAGATGCAGTGTTTATACTCTAGACGACTACAAGCATGCGGAGAAGGAGGCAGAAAAAATAAACATGCTCAATCTTGCAACCATTCCTAATAGGAAATTCGATCCAAGGAAAGTTGCCTATACTATGCTTGAACAAGCCAAACTTACAAGGTTTGATCATGAAAAAGATGAATTTGATGACCTGTTTTCTTCAGCAGAATCATTATTCTAGGTACAAACGCTGGCCAAAATGAGATATAATGATGAAAGGCTAGTATAATTTAATAGGCTCAGAGAACAGAAGTTGCAAACTCTACGTCTAGACTTATTAGCTACTACCCCAACAACCCAGTCAAGTGAGCCTGAACAACGAATTATTGATAAACCTCCTGCTGTAGAGAAGATTCTCGAAAAAGGGAAAGAACCAGAGCAGGAGAAAGAGCAGAAAAAAGAATAGGACAAGGGCAGTGAAAATATCAATATGGATACTCAGATTGATCCCAAGCTCCTCCAAGAATGGCAACAATTTGACTCTATTATAAGCAATCTAGAAGGTCCACAAGGTGCCAGCACACCCAAAGTAACAGTCGAACAAGATACATCGTCAACAACGGTTCCAATTGAAGGAACCAGCATCCTATCCACCAGCACGGATGTAGAAATAAGTCCAAAAGATCCATCCGATCAAATTATTTTGCAGATAGAAGACATACCTCCATTAGATGTCTTTTACAGTCCCAGACATAGGGCTGTAGTGAAAAGACAAAGGAAAATGAGGAGACTTGATCAATCTTCCCTGTTTCTAGCACAAACAGAGACAACTAATGTAGTGTGGAAAGAAGAGTTTAACCCTTCTGATGACCTTACAAAACTTTCTCAGTATACCGGAGCTTATTCGGTAGCCACTATGGATAAGGCATCAGAAGTAAGTAATATACTTAAAGAAAAGGACCAAGCAATTGTTTTTTTGCAGTCACAGGTGTCCGAAGCACAACAGAAAATTGAACAATTGGAACAACAACTATCAACACAGCAGTAGATAAACAATCAATTAAATAAGCAATTGCTTGAGGAGAAACAGAGGATAGACTTAAGTGTGGTACAAAAGCAAAAGGAATTATCTAAAGCATTGGCCAGAATAAAGACAAGGAATGAAAAATGATGAAGACTAAAGACGAGCAAATTGTTCAACTGTCACACCAAATAGAAAAGTTCAAAATTCTTCTGCAACCAGCAGATTTTAGGTCCGAAGCTCTCAAAATCAACAAACCATTGGTTACACAGCTAAGAATACTATGTCATAACATTTCTCTGGTTGAGCCCCTTTGTGATATAATTGCAACAATAGTTGACAAATCAGTCGATGCTAGGAAGGGTTTGGAATAGGCCGATGAGACTCTAACTAACTTTCTTGCTTGGCAAGACACCAATGAAGGGCAAGCCGCAAATCTACCTAAAATTATAGAGTCACACAAAGAGATCCTTTTCTTAGAATGATATTCACAGCTAATGAAAGCAGAGAGAAAAATTTCAAAATGCAGATTATCTACAAGTAATTTAATTGAGTTAATCAATAACACTCTTTATCTGTCTAACATGATTTCGCAGTGCACTCCAAGTAAATTGCCGTCAGCCAAAACATTGGAACAAGCATGAAATCAAGAATTGGAGAAGAATGGAAGATTAATTGGTGGCATCCAAAGTTTAACTTGGGATACCTATTGGTTTTTCTTAGTAAAACCATACAGTCAAAGAGCCGCTCTCAAATGTTTAACCGATGCGATTGGTTGTATCATTCCTGAAATCCATTATGCCACATACTCAGCTCAACTACATTCTCGTCTCACTCATCCTCCAGAATTGGAACCGATGCTTGCAATCTGCCAGCTCAAATCAAAAGGCGATCATCCGAAACAATGAATCATGCTACCGACTGCAAACAAACCTATTGTTGAGAAGATAACTCATGATTTAGTTGTACCAATTAATAGCATTTTATTTTTGTAATTAGTTAGCCTAATTAGTATTTATAGGACCCTTTCATGCATTTAGAAAGGGTCCTCAGTTTTTGTATAAACTCAAATATGGAAGTCGCACTATTGTGCTTCTGGTATATTTTTTATAAAGACTGGGCCAGTATTCTTGAATTTTAACGAAGAAATCTTTGATGGGATGTGCACTATTGCCCTGATGGGAAAAAGTGTTTCTAAGTTGGAAGAGAATTTGAATGCGAATTGATATTGGGAGTGATCCAAATAACATATGGTACTATTATCTATGCTCTTGTTTCATTCTTTCATGTGAATCGTCATTTGTTTAATCTTGCTATCATTGGATATATGTATGTGTTTTTAACATCAGTCCTTATATTTTTCACTATTGAATGTTTAAGGAATGTTATTCTTTCAATCAGATCTGTGTCAGTGATATATAAAGAATAGTGTAATAATGTTTTAATGATTACTTTGTTCAACTACTTGAACAAAGTAATTGTCATATGAATAAATGTCTTTGTTTACCAATAGAGTCATCTACATGCCTGTTTTTAGATAAAGATAATCAGAAACTAATACAGAAATTTCCCAGGATAGGATAGTTATTCATATTTTTACTTTTTAGATTAAATCATTCATCCATTATCATTATATTAGAGAACCACCCATTCATCCATCCCCTTTTATTCATCATTGGGAAACTGGTCCCATTATTTCCAGTCGGAGCCACCACACCAAATGGAAAAGGAGCTGCTTTTAAGGTCCGGACCAGGTGGTTTTCCCTGATGTTGTTGCAATGATTTTCGAGGCATCAACACAACGCTAAATTGTAATATGATAGTTAGATCGCTACGCCGCGTAACAATTGAAGCAAGGGAACTGCCAACAGATGTGAGTGCAACGAAGGTGGAGGAACCTGTAGATCACTGTGAAAAGGTAATTCTGGAACAAAAGCGGAAAGGTGTGCAAACAGGGGCACTATGCGCAATAACTGCATAAGGGTGGAGTACACGCCAAAAGACTAGGAGGAACTAACACAAATGTAGAAGGCAGGCGCATCGGTGGTGTAGGATACAGGTGTATGTTGTGAAACCACCTAATCGACTAAGAATAAAAAATCAGAATTCGCCACTACAATGCATTCCACCAGTTGTTTGTGACAGAGCCATCAGGAAAACAAGTGGGAGCATGAACAACGTTTGCCTGATAAGACGACCCAATGGGAGTCTGCAGGTACCAGGGGTTCGATGGACCTATAAGACCATTTGCAAAAGGAGGGGGGTGAAGGTGATCTTATCAATGGTGAGACAAGATGGACCTAAGAGGACAGAAGAAACTCCCCAGACCACAACTTCCGCAATTCAAACAACACGCAAGGTCATGGGCAAAGTATTCAATGATTGCAGGAAGCTATTCGGCACGACAGCAGAAGGCTTTGCGAAATCGATGAAGACTGGGCATGGCTAAGGAGGACAAACGTAATGTTGTATGAAGAAATCAGTGAAATAAAAAACGGCATCGCACAAGCAGGGCGCGTGAATCTACAAATAAGGAAACTAGGCCTGGCCGGTTCTACCTCGGGACTAAAACAAGCTGAGACCCTGCTATCATGGCTGCGACCACACTAATGGAGGAGTGTACCATATATAGTAGAGGACGATGGGATAACGGATACGAAGGCACTTAAAAGGTGCTCATAGCCTAGGCTAGTAGGGAAGCTGAAATCTCACACTTGAGGTGCGACCACTTGACTATATGTGGAAGGCACAATCTTAGCATTCCAAGTAGTTTAAAGGAGGTGCTAGACTATAAAAAAGCCTGCAGAGGACCTGTGTGGAAAGAAGGTTCCGTGCAGGGCTAGTTAGTCAGTAAGATCACGGTCACGTCGAAGGGGCTACGCTACCGCATGGGAAGGCTGGGAGGTGACCGTTGACGTCACTGTTCATGACAAGAAGTTAGAGTTACGGTAGAGATGAGTGGATGGCGGGCCATTAAGACAGGAGTTCTGAGCTAGATACGAAAATATCTACCGCCAAGAATATATTAATGAATTAGAAGTGGAGGGAAGGGTTAAATTCAAATTCACATGTTCCTATAAAAACCATTGGGGTAGCCCTACAACAACCCTTACATATGTGAGACTCAAGCCAGTACTGAACAATGAGCACCCACCTACCTGGCCCCCTAAGAGCACATCCCCAAGTGAATTCAGGGTAGAAACCATGTGAACCAGGGTAAGGTTCAAGGAAGTGCCCTATCTAACCCAGGAGGAGCCGGGAGCGGCGACCACTGCCCCAGAAGTTCCAAAGTCCCTACGCATGTCATGACCCTGGAAAGACAAGCAGACTATGGGACCAGTTCGAGTATCACTGAGATTTAATAAATTATCAGTGGGAGAAAAGGGCAAAACAATCACCATGGAAATCGACGAGGACGAAGAAGATTTGCAAGCCCTGATTACTCAAATTGAAGAACAGGATGAGGAAGAGGAGGATGCTATCCAAATACCTTTGCTACCACCATATATCTCTCTGTGGAAAGGGGCGACCAAGATACCAAAGGACCTGGAGGCCACGAAGAGTATGCTCCAGACCTCGCTTCTTCTAGATGAGATAAGGTTTGACGATCTGCCATTGGGCCGAGTACCGAGTATCAAGTTTGAATATTGGGATCTTGTAGACAGTGAGAAGTTCCCCCAATTGGCTGAAGAGAAATTACTGCAGCGGAAGTGGTTACGGGGTGTGGAGAAGGTGATATTACTCAATCTGAGGTGGATACCCCACTATCACTGCACGGCCATCACCATTTTTGTTATCTGATAGTTACTATGTCTAGTACATGATGGGTATCTCTGGTTGGAGGAACCAATTCCCATCACGGCCGATTTAGTATACCGAATTTCCCAGCTGCCTACTAAAGGGAACGATCTTGCAGACATAATCAGAACGAGTAGTGACGTGGGTCTCGCAGAAGCCATGAAGGTTAAATATAAGCTAGAAAAATGGAAGCGAGGGTATGTAATAGCAAGCATCAAAGACCGAGGGGTGTGCGTTTCCACCCAGTTACTGGCCGGTAAGCTCATGAGAAAATGTCGCGCAGACGAAGTGCCAGCCACTGTCATTGTGCTTGCAAAGCAGTGTGCAGAAGGGGTTTAGTTCAATTGGGCACAGTTTCTCTGGGACAAATTTTTGATGAATTGTCAGGAAGCCTAGGAGCATGGTAAGAATTTCCATTACACATGGTTATTCCTAACAATCCTACTGGTTACAGGAGTGCTATTGCAGGGTAGCCAATTCCCCAACATTGAGGACAACCTCCTTGAAGCCGTGCTGTATAACTCGCTCAAGGATACAAAAGATACCACAAGGATTCTTGAGATCAAGGTGTTTTGGATATTCATGGATGCGAGTATTTGGACATGCATTGCTCATAGACCGCAATTATCCCCGACAGTATACAACAATTTGCAAAGCGCAGTTGAGTTCAAAGCAGACATGCATAATCTATATATCTGGGTGTAGAAGGATCCAAATCAAACATGGGTAAAGTTTCCGTTCATTGCAATGGACGATGCAATTTATGAGGTAATGGCTGCATGGCCTCCGGAGTGGCACACCCTGGACTTAGCCGCGTTAGAAAGGGTGGCAACACAATAGCGAAAGAAGGAAATCTAGTTGCGACTCACTAAGATGGCAGAAAGGATGCGTCAGGGATAGAAGGAAGCTCATTAAAGGTGCATGTCACTAAAGGCGCATTGGAGGATCTCATGACAGAGTAGACAATTGTGTTGGGGGAGCTTAGAGAGCTGCTATAGGCATTACAGGTGCAACCCCCAAGAAGGATGATACCAAACCTAGTAGACAACGCATCTGCAACCGAGAAGATGGTGTGAGCCCACACAATGGACACTTTAGTGTTGCCAACAGGCACTGTCCTAGTAGAATCCGAACGTGACATGCGAAGTTGGGGGTTGAATTTGGTCGCACTTCCCAAAGAATCCCTATACCAGCTACAAGATGGGGTCACCGCTAAGCTCCATGCCAGGGAAGGCCACGCCCTCCAAGTCTTAATGGAGCACAAGGAAAATATGGAGCAAGTCAGTCTACAGCGCGATGACTTGGTCACACACAACAAGGAATTGGAACAAGCCATGGCGGAGATCTGTAGTAATGTACCAGAGTTGGTTGTGCCAGCGGAACTCCCAATAGCTGATAAGATGCATCACATGGCCACAAGATTCTGTATGGCCCAAGAGGAGGCCGCAAAAGGTCAGTGGGAATTAAACTTACAAATCGCGGAACTAAGGATGAAGGCGCAGCCTCCTACACCCCTGGAAGTTCAAGAGTAGTGCTGCTGTGAAATCCAAGCAGGATGGGAAGTGATATCGTGTGCTGTCCAAGATAGCTTGGGATTGTTGGATTAGTCACTCATTATGCTCACATCCCTTCAGGAAGACCCAACGCTATAGCAGGTAGAGACAAAAGTGTGGGAGTTACAGCAGGGTTATGACCAAGTCTAGGGGATGGCACAAGCGGTCGCCATCATGCAACGATTGGCCAAGATGAGGGAGGCCTGTCGAGTTGTGCTATATTCTTTCCACGTAGTTAACATGGGGTTTAAAGGGTACCTGTAATCCTAATTTATAGGTTGGGCAGACCCACCTATGGTTTTGTGCATGATTTTTGCACATGTTTTTGGATGCGATGGTTTTTGGTCCATGGTATTGGATGTGATGGTTTTCGGTCCATGGTATTGGATGCTTTGACATGTATAAATATGTATTATAACATTGAAAGGAACATAATGAAAAATCAAGCTGGTAGTCCCAGTTTTGGGATCCAGGGGAAAATCTCTATGTATATGTGTGTTATGTGTTATGCTCTCGCATTGTTTATTTTCTGTATTTTAGAATTCGTATGCAGGTATTTCTGTACGGGGTTAAAACCTACATTTGGTATTAGAGCAGTTTTGGCTTCAAGGGGACACTTTGTTGCTGAGGGGTTTCGCTCGGGCCTGTGGTAGACCCTATTCAGTGGGAGATCTACGAGATCGATTCTGTTGGTGAAAGAAGACGACAAGTAGTGGAAAGATAGAGATCAATAAATTTAATGGTCAAAGCTTTGAGTTGTGGAAACTCAAGATGGAGGATCTGTTGGTGTATAAAGATCAATGGATTGTGGTAGATCTGTGTAAGAAACCAACGAGAGTGTCCGATGAAGAATGGAAGAAGTTGGATCAGAAGGAAAAGAGCACAATACGATTGTGTGTCTCAGATTCAGTATTGCTAAATGTATCAGGGGAAGC
>APFE030566083.1:0-12905 GCA_000404065.3 Pinus taeda | reverse complement strand
GTATATTATAATATTAATATTATTGAGTTTAATAACTTTTTTTTTGTGTAAATAAGCTTTTGTATTAACAGAGAGTAAATATATTACAAAAATTCTCCTGCTGCAGATTTGAGGGCTGCTTAACAGCATGCCTGGCTACGAGGGGATACATTGGCAATTAAAAGAAAACATGCATAAAACAGGCACACCACGCAGGGCAGCCGAGAAGGTACTGCAAAATGGCCAAAAAAACTGATGTCTCTGTTTGAGAATATTGCAGCGTAATCATAAGAAGAGAGCTGAGTACATAATATCAAGAACAAGAGAGGGGGATTGTACGCGACTGCAAAAGGAGGACAGTGGCAGCGGCCATCAGCGATGGGCTCACCCCTGTTTTGGTGGGATGCCAGACCCCTGCTTCGGAAGATTGCCTGGAGGGATGCCAGAGGTCTCACCAATGGTAACCTCGGTGCCAACCACATTCCTCATGAGCTTGATAAGCACAGTAAGCTTTTTGCTGATGGTGTCGGCTTGCTGGTCCAGCGAGGATAACTTGAACTCAATGCTTTCCACCATGCACATATGGTCGTGTTCCATCGCGTCCATCTGGCGTTTGAGCTTCTGCACCCGTTCATCTTGCTCTTCCTGCGCTTCCAACACTTTCGCCAGCAGAGTCTTCATTCTCCACACTTTCGCCTGGGTTCGGACGAATTGGGTGGCCTGCGTAAAGGTGGTGCCCGGGTCTTACAACCAATTCACCTCCTTCCCCAGCTGTTGGTCGGAAATTTGTGCTTCCTCCACTTTCACGCTGCTTTCCAGCTCATTCAGCTTACGTTTTTTCCTCTACGAGGTTCTGGTTTCATACATTTCTTGGGCCTGCTGGAGATCCTTTATAGCCGACTGGTTACGGAAGCTATCCCCTTTCATGGCGTAGGTGACTGCCACGGAGATTACCAACGCTATGTTGGCAGTGGGAGAGAGCTTCACCTTGCAGGACGATAAAACAATGCTTTCCTTGGCTACCAGGGACGTTGTTAAATAACCGATGACCGGATAATGGTTGGAGGGTGACATTGGATGGGAGGGCCACTTGCCTGTCCTGTCGAAATTATTGCAGCGTGAAGGATGTGTGGTGGGATCTTAGAATAATTGCTGGGTATTATTGTCACTGATCCCTCCCTCGTCCGCAGCTAGCCAGGTGTGCTGCGTCCTACCTTGTTTACGGCGTCGGGAATTAAAGCAGATCATGGGGAGATACATATCTTTTGGTCTGCAACCACTGACGGATATGCCTTGTGCCGATTGTCCTTCGGCTTCAGCCGTAATTAAGGTGGTGCGCTTAGTCAGCATGGGGTCTTGCCGAAAACGTAAGAACCGTTGTCGTTCTGTCTTCGCTTTCTGCCGGAGTGATGTCCTTACTGGCAAGCTGCATGCAAGTTCCTTTAAGGTCTGGGCATGTAATATCTTCCCACCAGCTGTCCCTCGGAGCATCGGGGTTCTCAATCCCGACGTTTGCCAGGTGGTTCGCCACCGTATTTCCTTTCCGTCTGATTGCCTAAAAGGTTAGACCTTTCATTTCACGAAGAAAATTGGCTATGTTTTCGGTCCCCTGAGCCAGGCGCCAATGCTTCGTAACCTTGCTTGTCGAAGTGCCATTGTAGATTCTCCTGGCCGCTGTAATGGCCACCTCTGAGTCTCCCTCGATGACGGCATTGGCAATTTGGTTCGCATGCAGAAGTCGTAGGCCTTTTTCCAGTGCTGCGAATTCCATCTCATTGTTGGTGGCTTCACCCAAGGCCTGACTGTAGATATATAGGATTTCCCCTATGTGGTTCCTAATGACTCCTCCAATGGCTGCCGGACCGGGGTTTCCCCTGGAGGCCCCATCGAAATTTAGCTTAAGGAAGCCTGTTGGGGGCTTGTGCCATCCCTGCTGTACTGTTCGCGGATCGTGCTTGCTGCTTACGGTTGGAGTGTTGTTCGCGTTTTCCAGTTGAACCTTGCCAGAATGTGCTGGTCCCTGTGGGAGAGATTTGTGTCGGGATACGCAGTGCATTTAGCCGAGATTAATTCATGGATGTTTGTGGATAAGGTAAGCTGAGAGAACTCTATATTCCTTTGCTCATTTTGAAAGATACGCCTATCCCGTTCCTTCCAAATTGTCCATGTAATGAAGCCTGGAATTATTTTCCATATGCTGTTAACTCTGAGATTGTTCGAGAAATCGCATGGCCACTGAGTTATTGTGTTCTGGATGGAGTTTGTGTCCCTGTTTGATTGTTGCATGATGTTTTCTATCCACTTCCAGATGCTATTTGCCCAATCGCAAGAATTGAACAAGTGATTTATGGTATCTTCTGTTGTGCGGCACGTAGGACATATGGAAGGGCCGGAGAAGCCTTTTTTCCGTAGGTTTTCCCGTGTGAGGGTTTTGCCTCCCATGAGGAGCCAGAGGAAAGTCTTGATTTTAGGCCAAAAGAGGCTATCCCAAACCTTGGTACTCCAGGGAAAGTTCTCCCCTTGCTCATTATGTTCCAACTGCATCTTAGCTTCTTTTAGGGTGTAGCTGTTGTTCCCCCTCATTCCCCATCTGAGCTGATCCTTGACTGTGGAAGTTCGGATTTTTCTTTTGTTGAGAGTGGTTAGTAGGCTCTCAATATGTACATCATCTGCCCTAGAGTTGTTAGAGTTCGGGGGTTTCCAGGTTCTCCACTCTTGCTCGGTGCTATCCGGGCTTCAGTACTGATTAACTCTGTAGTTGCCTCCTGTCTGTGCTTCCCTTTTATAATTTTCCAAGTCTGGCATTGCAAGGCGAGGAAGCTGCTGCCAAGCGTCCTCCCAAAAGAACGTTGTTTCTCCGTTGTGAATTTCCCAAAAACTGTGATCTTGAATAATACTTCGATTGTGTCTGGCAAGGTTCCAGATGGGAGATCCTTCCGGAACTTCCTGTAGCCTGATTAGATCCTGCTCGTTGCAATTGGGGGTATATTTCTCCTTCCAATGCCTTGCCCAAGGAAGGTGAGGTTCTTTAAGCCATCTCCACCATAACTTGGCTCCATAGGTCATATTTGAAGTTAGGGGGTCTATTAAATTGAGTCCACCTGCTGATTTTGATTTGCATAACTTATTCCAGGCTACCAAAGCCCATTTTTTTTTTTCCGCGTTGCCTTTCCATAAGAATGATCTTTGGATTGTTCTGATCCTGTGTAGTACACCTTGAGGGGCAGGCAGAATGGAAAGCATGTATTGAGGTATGGCTTGCAGGATAGCCTTGGTTAGGACTAGTCTGCCCACGAATTTTAGGGCTCTGTGTGTCCAGTGTCTACATTTGTTTTCCAATTTTGCTAGAGTACTTTCCTAATGATGCTTTTTCCAGGGTTTGGATGTAAATGGGGCTCCCAGGTATTTTGAGGGAAGATTACCTCGTTTAAACCCTAGAATGCTTGAGAGATGCTTCTGGATTGCAAGGTGAGTATTAAAGAAAAAAATCTTAGATTTAGCATGATTGATTTCCATACCTGAGGCTTTGCTGAATAGAATTAGGATGGATTTGAAGGCCAGGGCCTCTTTCACCGTGGGGGTGCCATGCAACAATGTATCATCCACGAACTGTTGGTGCGTTGTGGCTGGAACAGATTGCAGAGGATGGAGACCTTTGAGATTGCCTTCTACTTTAGCTTTGAGGATGAGACGGCTTAGGCCTTCCATGAGGATCACAAAGAGGAAAGGGGAGAGAGGGTCTGCCTGCCTGATGCCCCTGGTAGGTGTGCAGGGTTCTGAGGGTGAACCGTTGACGAGAATGGAGAAAGAGGAGGATTTGATTAAAGCCAATATCCAATTGATCCATTGATGATCAAAGCCAAAAGCTGCAAGAACAGCTTCCAGATAATTCCAATTCACCTTGTCAAATGCTTTGGATAGATCCAGTTGCATTAGCATCCCAGCTTTTTTCCTCGTCTGGAGAGTATGCACCATTTCTTGTGCTAAGAGGATGTTGTCCAGAATTTGTCTACCCTCTATGTATCCAGACTGTTCTTCTGAGATGAGATTGGGTAGGATGGGCTTAAGCCTGTTTGCAATAACCTTAGAGATGATCTTGTAGATCACATTACAGAGTGCGATAGGCCTGAACTTCTCAGGAGTGTGAGCATTCTCCTCCTTTGGGACTAAGGCCAAGAAGGTAGAGTTAAGTGATTTGAGAATGGTGCCTAAGCGTCTTGAGTCTTCAACCACTTCCCAGATTTCTGATTTGATAGTTGGCCAGCATGCTTTGTAGAAGTTAATGGTGAAGCCATCTGGCCCAGGGGCTTTGTCATTTGGCATGCTCTTTAAAGCTTCCTCCACTTCCTCCATTGAGATTTCATTGAGGAGAGTAAGATTTTGTTCATTTATTACCACTTTGGGGATGGCTTGCGTTAGAGTGTCAATTGCTTTTGTTCTATCTGCATGCGTTTCCTGTGCAATATGTTTGAAATGCTCTATGAGGAGAGAGGAAATTTCCTTGTGATTGTAAAGAGTGTTGCCCACTTCATTTTTGAGATTGAGAATTCTGTTTGCACTTCTGTAATCAAGGGTGGACCTGTGAAAGAATTTTGTGTTTTTCTCACCCTATTTAAGCCGTTGCACTCTAGATTTTTGTTTCCAGAGTGTTTCTTCTTGTAGACCTCTATGTTGCCATTGGGTCATTAGTTCTTTTTCCAGCTCTTTTGATTCCTCAGTGATATTGCCAGAGGTCCAGCTTTTGTGTATGTGCTCGAGCTTGCTCTCTATTATGGATTTTTCCTTAAAGATGTTGCCAAATTCCGTGATGTTCCAGTGCTTGATTTTCCTTTTAATATGTTTGAGTTTACTTTGGAGCTTGAACATTTTGGTTCCTTGGATATTTAGTGGTTCCTTCCACCACTTCTCTAGCAATTTCACAAAATTAGGGTGCTGTAACCAGAAATTTTCAAAGCGGAATGTCTTGTTTCTCGGAGTGCCCAGGAAGGCAGCAACTAGAGAGATGGGCCAGTGATCCGAACCCCGACTAGGGAGAATGTCAGAGTTGACAGAGATGCCCTCTAGAACTATGCTTTCTGAGATGAGGAATCTATCCAGGCGGGAGGCGATAAGATTCTCTCCGCCTCTTCTCTTGTTCCAGGTGTAGGAGCTGGAGGAAGGCTGCACGTCCACCAGTTTTGCAGTCTCAATAAAATCGGCAAAGGCCCCTGCATCCCTGTTTAGCCTTCGTAACCCTCCCTTCTTCTCCAGGAGGGAGGTGATCATGTTGAAGTCTCCTCCTATGATGATTTTTGAGGTGTGATGTCTAGATTGTAGATTTCTGAGAGAGTTGAGAAAATGGAATTTTTCTTCTAATATTTGAGGGCCATACACATTAACACAGAGATAGGTTTCAGAGTTACCTATGATTTGTATCTCCATTGCTATGTAGGCTCTGGTGGCTTCCGAAGCGAGGACACTGATTGCTCTTGTGTCCCATAGGGTGGTGATACCTCCTTCCCACCCTTGACTGGCGACTTCAATGAAGTCGAGAGGCTTACCCAATTTTTTGCTGATGCTTTTCATGTGAGAGGTGGCGCATTTTGTTTCTTGAATGAACATAATATCTGGATTTTCTGTTTGGAACTTCCTGATGAGAAGTCTCTGTTTTGCTTGGCTATTGAGCCCTCTTGCATTCCATGATATTATTTTCATTGATAACGAGGTTTAGAAGTGGTAAGATGGGAAGGATTCGAGTGCCTTCATTTTACCTGAGTTCAGCATTAAGATCCCTAGGTCATGTAGTACCTCGCCATTTGTCCTTCTTCCCCTTTTCTTTTTTTGTTTGAAGCCAGTTCGGTTAAGGGAGGTGTTTTTGGAGTGGTTGCTTGTGCCTGTTGCTATTCCCAATCTCCTGTTTTGACTGGACAGTTCAGCCCTCTGTCTTGCAATGAAGAGGTCGCTAATCGTTTTTAGTTCTTCTTCTGGAACATTCTCAATGCCTTGCGCCTTCCAGTTTTCCTCTAGTGCTGGAAGGTTTACACCTGCTTTTTCCAAGGCTTCGTTTAGCTCCAGCTCGTCATTGTCACCATCAATGTTTAACATTTCTGTATCTTCATCTTGGGTGCTTTCCTGTTCTTGCCTATTGGCTTTGGGACTATGGGGGTTTTCATCCTATTATTTCCTGTTGGTGTCTGGTTGGTTCTCTGTCTCCTCTGTGTCCCTCTCATCCGCCCTTATCTCTTCTGTATCTGTGTCTGTTTCCAAAATCCTGAAGATGTTGAGGGTGCTGCTTGGGGCAGCCCCTGTTCTACTCGGTCTTCTTCTATTAGCTCTTTGTCTGGTTTTCGGTTTGGTGAAGGTCTCTGGATTTTGCGCCTTTGGCAAGGGTTTTCTCGCATCTTCCGTTCTGTTAAGACGACAATATCTTACTAGATGCCCGTGTTCATGGCATTTTCTACATCGAAACGGAATTTGTTCATAGTCAATGGCCTGGAAATAGTCTTCATCCCGAAACTCCAGCCAAATTCCTTCATGCAGGGCACCAGATACGTCAAGTTCCACACAAATTCTAGCGCAAGAGGTATATCTGCATTGAATGGTGGCTTCGGAAGCATTGATGAAGGTTCCCAGCTTGTCTCCTATTTGCTTGAGTGTTGCTAGGCCCCAATAATCTATGGGGAGGGAGAAAAGACGGATCCATACGGGAACCTGAGTGAAGGTCTCGTTTTCAGGGACGAAGTTGGGTTTCCATGGTCTCATATAGATACCCGCAGAAGAAAAAATGTATGGACCTCCATCAAAAACCCTATCTTTATCTTGTAGGTTTGTAAAGACAACAGTAAAGAAACCTTTAGCTCCTAAGTGTAGATTAATGTCACCTATGGGTCTCCAGTGTTGTTTGATCCATTGACATAGGGTTCGCTCCGTTGGCCACAGTCCCATAAATTTACATATGACCGCATGTTCCGACATGTGCTCTCGGTGGGCTTGTATCTCCGGGTCTGTACAGACCACTCTGAGTGCCTCATTCTTCTTTGGTTTGCAGGCTCCTTCGGGAGCATTGTTTGTTCCCGGGGTAATAGGTGATTCCATGTCTTTTCCTTCTCTTTTTTTCCCCTGCTTCTCTTGCTCCTCTTCATCGTTTACCTGGGTCTGCTTTGAGCCCGCAGTTTGAAGATTTGTAGCGGCACCTAGGGTGTTGTTTTCCTTTTCCTTGTTCACTTTATCTTTCTGTTTAGACCCACCACCATGTTCTGCTGACATTTTCTGCTCCTTGTCATTTCTGGAGCTACCTAAGTTTCTGCTTTCTTCGTAGCTCGTTATCTTTAACCCTTCTTTCCTTGTCTACTTGTGCATGACAATATTCTTGAAGGATGGGGTCCCTGTGGACCCCCCGTTGAGCATTTGTCGGGTCAGTCCTCGTCCCCTGCAGCGGAGTTCAGCCAGTCTAATGAACTGTGCTGCCAGAGCTGACTCTGGAATGGCAGGGTTGGGCGTTAAACCCTAGAGCAGTGTTCGCAGCCGATTTTCGCCAGAGCTCTCCTAATTGAGTTTAATAACTTTGTATTAATATAATATTAAATTTAATATAGTATTCAATATATTATAATATATTATAATATATCATGATATATATAATTCTATATATATGGGAGGGAAGAATAAGGACATAGAGTGATAAAGATGGAGAGATAGAGGCAATGACAAGGCAAAGATGGATATAAAGGACAACAGGGAGAGGGAATGAGGTTGGAGAGAGATAGTGACAATGTTGGAGGGAAAAGAGGGAGATAGACAGGGAGGGAGATAGTGATAGAGTTTAAGGACGAAGGGGGAAACAAAGAGAGATGGGGGCAGGAGGGGTGGGCCCAAGGGATTTGGGAGAGAAAGGGAGAGAAGGAAGAGAGAGAGAGGACATGAGAGAAAGAATGAGAGAGGGAGGGGTGAAGAGAGAAGGAGTTGGAGGGGAAGAGATATGGAGGTAAGAAGAAAGACATAGAGAGAGAGAGAGAGGTGAAGAGAGATAGAGAGAGAGAGAGGGAGGGATAAGGGAGATGAATAGAGAGGGAGAGAAGGGAACATAAGGGAAAAGAGATAAGATGGGGGAGAGGGACAGAAGGAGAAGAGAGAGAGAGGAAGAGGGAGAGGATGGGAGAGATAGAGAAATATGAAGAAATAGTGTGTATATTTTGGGAGTAATATAAGGAGACAACGGATTGACATAGGGAGATATCTAAAGATATATACAAAATTTGGAGGAAAGAAGAGAGAAAGAGAGAGAGGGAGGGAAAGAGGGAGAAAGATATAGTGGGGAAGGGAGGGACGAAGAGAGTGTGTGTGCATTTGAGGGGTGAGATAGAGAGATAAAGAAGGAGACATGGAGGGAGATATAGATATAGATGGAGGGCAGGGAGAGGGAAGAATTTTTCTTTCACTAGATGCATTGATTTTACTGTAGATCATTATTTCTAATATTATTTGATTACTTGCACGGGATGCCTTTCTTTCAATGTAGATGTTGACTTCTAATTATATTTTATTGTTTTTACTAGATGAATTGATTTTAGTGTAGATGTTTATTTCTAATCATATTTGATTATTTACACTAGATGCATCGATTTCAATGTAGATGATGAATTCTAAACCTATTCGATTTCTTGCATTGGATGCATTTATTTCATTGTAGATGTTGATTTCTAATCCTATTTGATTTCTTGCACTCATGTATTTATTTCAATGTAGATGTTGATTTATAACCCTATTTGATTGTTTGCACAAGATGCATTGTTTTCAATGTAGATATTCATTTCTACTCTTATTTGATTTCTTGCACTAGATGCATTGATTTCAGTGTAGATATTGATTTATAATCTTATTTGCTTTTTTTGCATTAGCTGCATTGATTTTAGTGTAGATGTTTTTTAATCCTATTTGTTGCTTTCATTAGATGCATTAGATGTTGTTAATCTTGACACTATAAATTATTAAAAATCGTTTTCAAAATATATTTAATAATAAATAGATGGACACTATTAAGAATTAATTACCTGTAAAAAGTTGCTATACTTATAATTAAGATGAATTAGATGTGAAAAACCAATCCTCCTCCAAAGTGGAAATTAATTCTTTGACAAGATAGTATCCCTTCTTCATCATCAATTAATTACAATAGACAATTACATATATTCCAAATTACCTGTATTCAAAATTATTAATAGACTTGCATACAACAATGTATTCAAAATATTTATTAGAGGAAAATATATATTTATAAACATTCAAAACAAGTCAAAACATGCGTGAAGGAGATGTGATAACTGTTTGGAGAAACAAATAATGTAAATATTTGGCAACTTTGGCCACTCATCAAAATCAAGTAAATTATTTCAAATATTAGCAAAGGAACAAATTATTTCAAGGGTAATTTTGACACGGTAAATTATTAAACCTATTATTCAATATATATTTTGTAATACTTGGAGGGAAACTATTAAGAATTAACTATTTGTCAGAATTTGTGATACCTAAAATTAATTGAAATAGATGTGCAGTATCAATCCTCCTGCAAACTCTTGACAGGATTGTCTCACTTCTTCATCAACAACTAAATACTAGCAGAAAATTACATATACATATAGAAATATAAGACAACTGTAACATTCACAAACATTACCATCCAAATTCAAACACATAAACACACAAACCACTCAAAGCATCCCCTTAATCCCCCTGCAAAATTTTCACAAGATTGTATCACTTCTTCATCACCAACTAATTACTAGCAGACAATTACATATACATATATAAATATAACACAACTCTAATATTCACAACATTACCATCCAAATTCAAACACATAAACACACAAACCACTCAAAGCATCCAAACACAGACATAAAAACATCCAACCACATACGAAGACAAACAACACAAACTAAATTAAAGAAGAGAATGACATGGTGATGTCAAGCAAAGAAAACATAAAGTGAGTTTTGAAATTTATCTCAAATGTACACATAATAATGATAATATAAAATTGTAACATTGTTTCCTGAACCAGCTTAGATCCATATCCATGTGACATTGGTTCGATCATGTGAACCAAATCCCTAAAGGTGCAAACCTTTCCTCAAGTTATACACTGGAAAAGAAGGTTTGCATGTCAAGAGATTTGATTCGTGTGAGCACATATAGATCCATGTTAAATGGATCTAAGGTGATGTATTAGTTAAAAACATGTAATAAGATTTGTAATCATGAAGATTCACCGTACTTTACCGAGGATATTTTTAATCATGAAGATTCACCATATATTACCAAGGAGATTTTTAATGTGTAACTAGGTTTTCTAAGAATACCATGAGTCAATATGTTAACTCAGTAATACCACATGTCAAAAAAAAAATAGCTCTTATTAATATGGCATTTATTTTAATTCATAAATTTAACTAAAAGAAGAAAAATACATAACTATTTTCCACATAAATATCAATCTTTCATTTTGTAACTACCACCATGTTGTGCTAATCAACAACCCCCCATTTCTTAAAAAAAATCTTTACATAAAATTTAAATATGAAATGGGTCCCTTTAATTCAACTTAGATAAGATTTGTGTGTTCATAAATAAAATTGGTATTAACCTATCAGAATGAAAAACCCTTAGTATAACGCTTAAGGTAAATGAATCATTTGGCAAGCCTTTTTGAATGGAAATAAAAGTGTGACTTTAATAATATTATAAAACTCTTTCGTTATTACGAGAAGCAATCAAAAGATCACATATCACAATAAAAAAGGAAACATACATAAAAGCCACAATAAACATTACCCATTCTCTCCAATTCGAAAGGGCAATTGCAATCGAATATCAGAAAAGACAAATGCCAAGCACAATATAATGGAGCCCCTTAATTCCTCCGATGCGATAAATCATATCGCAATCGGAAAATCAGCGATGAAAACAACAAGCCAACACATAATTCAATGCATGCCCAAATCCTCTGATGCGATAAAACACATCGCAATCAGCAATCAGTGAAATTGCATTGAAAAAACCATAAAATCCTGAGTCCATTCCCGATTGTGATATATTTATTAGGCACACATCTCGAGGATATATTTTAATTGGTTTGAATGCATTATATCACTTATTCTGAGATCAGAGATATTCAAAGCAAGTGTTAAAGCCTTTCCCTTGATATTCCTGATTGCCGATTTGCGATTTATCAATGATATTCCATCAAACAAATCTAAGGCATGCTTCAATTAATCATTCGGCATATAAGCGACATGATGGGCATTTAAAACCTTCTTTACCATGATTGACAGGTTAAGCAGCTATTCAATGAAGCAGTTAAGGCTAGATATTTTCCTTAGATTTCATCTACGAAAACCTTCAACTATATTCCATTACCACCTGCTGATCGATGTAACTCTTTGTTATTATCATATTGTTCTGTTACAACATTTCTCTCTATCATGATGTTTCAATTGTTTGTGTATAATTCCACTGAAACCAGAAATTTGAAGCAAATGGGAAGAAAATCAAAGAAATCAGTAGCAGCGGCTCCTACACCAGCAACTCAGCCCGCCAAAGATCTCGGACCAATTAAAAAGGGATTAATATCAGACACGACATGTCTCGAACTAGGGAACACTAGTTGGGAAGGTATCTATAATCTAATTGAATTTGAAGGGCCCGAAGAACTATCAGAAGAGGCCACAGCTAATTCAACTGATAAGTCTAAAGAAACTCTTAAAGAGTTGTATGCTCCATTCTTCACAGAATAGCCACGAGAGCTAAAGTCCTCCCATATACTGACATCATGAGATGGGTGGTGGAAAAAATTCCAGTTACAAACAAAACCTTTTGCACAGCTGGCGGGAGGATATTCGGCTCATTTCAGCCAGATGATTTAAGGAAAATGTATCACTTACCTGAGCGTAAAAAGCGGTACAAAAAATACTTCCATGAAGCATTTTCAAACAAAAATGAGTCAGAATCAACCCCAATTAAAAAGTGGAGAAATTTTCCCAAGAAGCACAACCACGAATCATCGGGTAAGTACTCTGTGGATTCATTGGCTTCTCCTTACTGTTATGCCAGAGCTATGATGTGTAGGATGTGGGGAACACATGACTCTGCTAAGTTTAGTATAGAAATGGTCCCTCTAATGGAGGCAGCAATCAATGGCTATGTAATGGATTGGTCCAATATTTTATCTGACGAGTTAGCCAGAACAATCTTAGAATATAGAGCAAATGCATATCAAACTACTAGGACTATTCCCCCATTCTATTACAGCACATTCATTATGGATACTATTTAATTTAATTTTGAATTTCCATTGCTCGGGTGGAGATGGACCCCCGCAGACCGAAAACCAATCCATATTTATCATGATTAGTTATGGCAGCCTAATTACAAAAATCATTTGTATAAAATCTGCAATGGTTTTATTGTACCTATTTATTATTCCGTTTTTGATAAGCCTACTCCCAGGGTATCTCCAGAAGCAGAAACAGATTTAGCAGCAGTCAGAAGTCCGTTTGGGGAAGAAAAATTCACTTATATAAGGCTTTTTGGTAGCCTTACAAAACCCCATGTCCTTCCTCTGTATGCGCCTGATAAACTGTTAGCTCGGGAATTGACATATCAAATAACAATAAAAGGGACATCCAAAACCCTTAGAAATTCCTAGAAACAGCCATGGCCTACATTCCCTTTAATATGTGGTGTTTTCACTCTTCATGATTATAAATATGCAGAAAAGGAGGCAACAAAAATACAAATGTGGAATCTTGCAACAATTCCCAACAGACAATACAATCCAAGAAAAGGTGCCTATAATGTTCTTGAACAAGCCAAACTTACAAAGTTCGATCATGAAAAGGATGAATTCGATGATCTATTTTCCTCAGCCGAATCTTTATTTCAAGTTA
>APFE030566074.1:13318-28115 GCA_000404065.3 Pinus taeda | reverse complement strand
TCTCCAACTAATTAACTCAAGATAAATTAATTAATTATTTTTCAAACAGCTAGTGAGACTAAATTCAAATTTTAATTCAGGGACTAATTAAAATTGGAATCTATCCTGAAATGCTATTTTTAGCATTTCTATTTTATCATTCCTTGCTTGCTCCTTTCTTCCTCTTTGCCTCCTTTGCCTTTCTTGATCCAATGTTGAGCAAAAGCTTACCAACTGATCCTCATAAGCCTTTCTTTTTAATCAATGAGGCCTCCATTTTCTTCATTTTCCATTATTTTCCTACATTTTCTTCCTGACATGCGAGCCGTGACCTTTCACTTTCATTTTCTTTTAATTTCCATTATTTTCATAAATAAATGTGCCAAAAATGCCATTTTTCCTTTCCAAATATTTTTCCATTTCCTTTGCCAATTTCCTTAGCCATAATAAACCAAATGAACACCCACTAGGATGGTTTTCCCACCATTTAGCTTGGAATACGTGTCCCATGACTGTGGTCTTATATTTTTATATTTACACGAATTTTTAGGCAGGGATGTTACAGAACCCTCCCCATTGGGGGAATACCATCCTCGGTGTTCAATGACACCTATAACTAGAAAGACCGCTGAAAAAAAAACATACTGGACGTGGAGCTTTATAACATAGCTCGTTGCAGTATTTACAATGACCATATGCTAAAACATGACAAAAATACCATTTACTGGATATTTATAACACATCTCATTACGATATTTACAATAATAACCACATATACACACATACAGATTTGCTTCACCCAACAAATAATCATAATGTCTATGGAGCTTTATAAATTCAGCTCGATATAATATTTACAATAATACACACATATGCACATATGCACATTTTTCAACCAACAAATTAAAGGATACGATGCTTGCATCTGCAACAAGGGAATCCATAGGCTGACACCTCCACCCTCAAAGTAATACCAGGATTCACCTCCTTCCTAGGAAGTCCAAAATCCACTATAAGGTCAAATTTGCATCTGATGTCCAGTGCTATAATCGTACGCCACTTGTCCTCTCAGTGAATAGTTACTAGCTCATTGTTCCAGGGCACACTCCCAATGTGCATTTGATTCCATCTGGAAATGCTAATGACCAAAAAAAATCCATTCCTTGCCTTCCCTTCTCTGCTACACAGTCCCTCGGGAAATCCAATCACCCCCTTCCGTGCAGTCACACACCTTCCAAGTTCCATTGGCACCCCTATCCCGAGCGATCCATCCCTTGGCAAGGCTTCCTCACATCAGAAGATCACAACCAAGGCATATAAATGCCTAAAAACCATCATACCGGTCATAGCATGGCCATGGAAATCAATGGACACTATTGGGTACCAGTGTTCCACAATGGCCTTGCTCTCAAAGTGCTTTACCAACATACTGCTACCTGTTCCAATTTCATTTTTTGTTTCTACTAATTCTTGTATTTGATTTAAACCACCCAACTGAGCATTCATGCTTTCCTGTACCAAGCACATAATTTCCATTAGATTCAAAATAAATTGAAATAACTTCAAATAATACCTCATTGGTGGCCCGTCAACAAGGTACACTCGCGATTCTGTTCACTTCTGTTGCAACAAGTCAAACTAGCATCTTTGATCAAATCATTATGTATAAACATATCACATCCGATTATCTCAAAACACAACCATCATAAATTAAAATCATGAATCACATGAAATCATCATAAACCATAATCATAAATCACATGTAAGCATCACAAGTTAGAATTATAGATCACATGCATAATAAAACTGAAATAAAATATCGATACTTATCCTTCATCGATCCTTAATTTTTCATTTGTTCTTTCTGTACACACACCGGATCAGTTGCCACACCTAAAAAACACCCAATGCATTTTTCTTTTCTTCAATCACATACACATACACTGATCAAGGTGGATATTGGTGGCCACCCGCCTATTCCACTTGGACCCCCAACACTGTCTCTTTCAGCTTTTCGGTTTCCTTAATTATAGCACATTGCTATTTTTGGCAATTTTTTGGGTCTTGAACTTCTAGAGCCATTTTGAGGCCCTAAACGACATTTTTAGGGAAAACAGAGAGACTGAAAATGTATTAAAATGGTCTACCAATTTGCTTTTGTCATTCTCTTCGATATCTTCAAAATGAGGTATTATGATAGCCAAACAGAGATCGTATACCAAAGTTACGACCTCGAGAAGTTGATGTACCAATTTACCCAAACAGGGCCCACAGTTTTGGCACTTCATCTCCTATGGTTAGGTTTTTGGATGTTTAGGGTTTTCCATTATTTCTCAATAAAAAATAGGCCTTTGAGCCTCATTGTAACACAGTTAAGAGGAATATAGCCGCTACATCTCTTATGAGAGATAAGCTACCATTGGCCGAGCTAGTCTTATTTCCATTCTGTTTGTAAGCATATTTCAACATTTGATATTAATGAAATGAAGTGTTATTTCTACTGCATCTTTGTATTTATGGTTATATCTGTAATTTGTTCTGTTCCTGTTTAAATCCAAATCATACACAATGTACATCACAACACATATATCCACACAACGTGTGGCACCACATAATACATGTACCTACATCTAACATACAATGCAACACAATACATGTACTACACAGAGTACAACAAAACAAGTACACATGTCACGGTACCACAACTACAAAATGAACATACATGTACCGCATGCCCACAACACAACATGTATGACATGCACACAATACCACATGTACACTAGTACCATATGTACAACATGTACAGAGTACCACCTATACAAAGAATCGCCAACACAACATGTACATGGCACCACCTACACAACGTATACACAATGCCACATGTACATCGTACCACTTGTACAATGTGTACACAACTCCAGACATACACAACACCACATGGGAATGTACACAACACCACATGTACACAACGCCATATGCACGACATGTATGCAACACCACCTGCACATAACACCATATGTACAACATGTACATGACACCACATGCTCACAACACCACTTGTACAATCATGCAAAAAACACCATATGTACATAGCACCACATGTACAACATGCACACAACACCATATGTACACAGTGCTGCATTTACGACATGTACATAACACCCTATGTACATTGGATTACATATCCAACATGCACACAACACCATATGCACACAACATCGCATATCCATCGTGGACATAGTAAAATATGTACATAGCACCGCATATTGAACATTTACATAATAGCATCTATATCCAGCACTGCATATGCCATATACACACAACACCATACATACAATAAACACACAAAATCATATGTACACAATACTACATATATTGCATGTACACATCATCATATGTACAATAACTGAATATACAACATGCACAAAATATACACAACAATAGTGCTGCACATCCAAAACCACACGGTCTCTACTGGAAAACCTTGCTTCTAGTGTCTCTCTGTCATCCATGATTAGCCTAGCATGTCAAGAATCTCACTGCTTTCATTCAGCCGATGTATCCCTCAAAGTTACGTATCATAACATAAACATAGGCATTATACAAGCATACAATATCAATTCATATCCACATGACACTGACCTCATAGATCTGTCAGGCTACTCTTCCCACTTGATTCCTCATGAACTAGGAATCTATTCATGCCACACACTCGCATAAGAAATCATTCCTCCACAAGAATGATCCCTGACAACCCTGTCGAATAGTGGCATGGATACATAGATACATAGATACATATACATAAACATTAGCATAAAACAATAATGATCCTTTCAAACAATGACATTCATACAGACATACGTACGTATATAAACATCGACATAATCATGGTCATGACATAATTAATAGGTATCATAAGGTCAAGGTTAAGAAAACCCCCTTTATCTTTGCACACCATGCACAACATTGAGAACAATCGTTCCCAACATAGCCAAGGCATCTGATGCCTCAGATCCATTTACTTCACCTTTCTTGTTACCTTTCTCATCATTGTATTGCCATTGTTCATTTACACCAATGGACCAAACTAGTCCAACCGATTTTCATATTCTTACCTTCAACTTCCCTTGCTCAGGCATCAAGCTTCATTACTTGCAAGGTTTCATTCAGCTCTCCCTGAGCTCCATTAAATTTCCTCTTTCACAAATAATTTTGAAGACTCAAAACTTGAAAGGAAAGCACAAGAAACAAACAAGAATAAGACCATGAAAACCAATAACAATATGACACCGTGAACAAAGTGGCAAGGCCTTGCACTAGACATAAACAAAACCACAAATCCAAATCAAACAAATCGAAAAAGACCGAAATAAAAAGACTAACAATAGACACCATGACTCAATCCCATGGTTCCGAAGGAAAGCTCAACCCAAGCCTTCTTCAAGATTTCATGGCAATTTCTTTTCCATGCAATTCTCTATATCATACTACCATAAACACATAATTGTCAATGAATAAATAAACAAAACAATACACTAGTTACATTATCTTATTGTTCCAAGCACACTACCTTGTAACTGAACACATCCACGCCATTTCTCAAGGGACTCCAATCCCTTGACGAATATAGCCATACTATAACCAACAATTATATCTATTAAATACATATTTATGAATATAACACATATCCTCATAATGCGAGACAAATTCAAGGTTAAGAAGACTTCCTATATCCAAAGCACTCATTCATTTGGAATTACAATATCTAAACATAGCCAAAGGAATTTTCACCCAATTCCTTTCTTTTACCTTTTCCTTGCTACAAATGAGTCTTACTGTGACATCAACTATTACCTTGTCAAGCTAATACCAAGCATGTTTCCCTACAACTGCTCACACATGTCCGTATCACGTTCCAAAGATCAAGACATCATGTATATTAATTTGAAATAAACCTTTACCAAGTCTAACAACCATGTCATACTCAACAATCAACTCACATTCATCAGTCATAATACATAATGCTACGATTATCACCTACTTACACTCAAGTACATATCAGTTGTCTCAACACATATGTATTAGTACAACCATCTTAAAACAAGATCATTTTGGCAAGAAATCTTATAGACACATACTCATATCATTCAAGTAATCAAACATTCAGACATCATATAGATGACATAATAGACACCAAGCACTCAAACACCAAATAAATGACATATTCAAACATTCAAACACCAAATAGACAACATAAGAAAACTCATGCCTTAATGTATCTTAGGGAGGCTATCTTTTCTGCACAATCAATCTATATTAGCACGATATAACTTCACAACATATCAACTAAAACATAAGTAAGGTCATGATATCCATAACAATAACTGGTGAACATGTTCACATCATAAGATCATAAACAATTGTCATTCATGCATAGAAATCAGATATGCACATTCAATCTAGATTAGTACAACACATTAGCACAAATAAGTTGACTCATACCTGAATACCATAACCATAATCATCTACATAGCCCAATCTAGCTTAGCATGATACATGTAACATCAATATCTTCACTGCAATGAAGATAGCCATCATGCATATGACCACAATGTATACAACAATAGGTTACCATCATTCATGACTATATGACACATGTGCATATGACTACACTAATCAACTAGCATTTATCAGACATGTAACCATAACAACAATAAAATGAACAATATATAAGTAACCTAAATTCTTATAACAACCATTAACCACATACTTGCATGCCCAACATATAAAATTGTATGACGATCTGCTCTTACACCAAAGTCTAGTGTTGCAATCTCACTCTGGTGATCTACATCTCCTACTCTATCTCAACCAACACATCAACATCATAACAACCAGCAACATCATGATGACCCAAAATGCATACAATGACCTCACAATGCATGTTTGACCTTGTATACATGGATAACTATAACCATGACAATGCATGCATAATAATGTATGGCCACTGACATGCATAAAAAATGCATATACAACTGACATGCATTCCTGACAAAAGAATCCCAACAACAACATCATCAACCTTGACATGACAACATCACTACAACCATGATCGACACCATGCAAATGCAACAAGCACATGGACTACAAGCATAAGGAACACATATGCAACCGACATGAATGCATGACCAACACATCGCCCATCCAATTTGAGGGGTGAACCATGCTCTGATACTACTCTATGGTATCAAATATGACCCAAAGAGAGCGCAACCCACTATGATACCACTCTGTAACACCCTCATCCCACATCTACCCAAGTAATCAACCAACCAGGGAAAATGTGCAATGAGAGACCACTATAATGGGATTCAAACTCCTAGGTGACCTTAAGGAAGTGGAACTGATGGAAACACACCACATAATCCTTCCACATCAACAACAGAACTCTTAGGTGCCATCACAACCACTTAGGTAACCAGCCCCTATGACCAACTAAAGTTTTAGACCATTAAATCCATAGATGCTCCCTTGATATGGACAAGCATGCATCCAGGAGTCTCCAGACGCTCCCACAACATGGGTATGCATGCATCTGGGGACTTTTCTCCTCAGACTTGTGCCAACGACTCCGATATTTCTGCAACTTTTCAAGGCCGAGAGCCTAGGTCACTACCCAGAACTCAATGACACTTTCAGAATCGAAAGGTAACAACATAATAAGGATACAAATGCAATTACTTGAAGACTTGATTGGACCCCTACTATCCATGACAAACATTTCATCGAACATGTCACAAATATGTAATCTAAAGGTTTAAACAACATATCTGAGCATATGGGTCTCATACTTATCTAGGAATCTCTAAGAAACATTGTTCCCTTATATTATTAGCTGCATTATCATCTATTATATCATAGATATATTTTTCATTCATTCACAAATCAAAACATGAGGAGAGCCATACATCATCACTCGCATAATACATATTCATAACTAGCATAATAAAAACATAAATACCAAGGATACATTAGCCATAGAATCCACATATGAACTAGTACATTTACACATAAGATACTAAGGAAAGAACCTCTTATTAATGAATGCAAAAGCCAACCTGGTATGGGACTATCAATTTCCACGCAACCATATATTGGCTGAGCCAAATCTCTCTTCAGCCAATCACCCCTACTCCATATTCCAAGCATGAATGTGGGACTCAAACCGAAAGAACCAACCAAGGCATCCCGAGGTTAAACGACCTCACCCTCATCAATAGAAACCAGGATTTACTGCAATCCACAACGAATCACTAGGCCAAAACAATAAACATGTAATAACAAGATTTACCATGATCTCGACCAGACCACTAGGCCAAAACAAGCATGGATGCCACCGTATTTATCCACCTACATCGTGAGGAATTTTCCTGTCTCCTAGTCTCTCAGGCTTTACTACAATCCATAGTCTGATATGGGGATCACTAGACCCTAAACTGAGACTCCACCCTCTATGCTTTACCGTATATCCTGCCATTCACCAAAAAGGATTTCTAGGCCTGATTAAGGGAAACCACCTCTATGATTTACCGTATATCCCACCATTACCCGGTTGAGGATTCTTAGGCCCACCGAGGCACACCATACCGGGATTTACCACAACCCACAGTTTGATTTGGGGGTCACTAGGCTAGTGGATTTACTACAATCTAGAATCTTGTTCATGGATCACTAGGCCATGTGTTCTTTCTTCCAAACATCCACCTCACTCAACATTAAATCCATTCGACAATCTAGCTCAAACAAAACATGAGAACCCCATCACATCATGGCTATTTGGAAATGGCAAGGTTAGGCTAAAAATAGTGTCACACCTGGAAAAACCCATGCCATGATAGAAAAGGACCACATGCAATACCATGCATGCCAAATTTAATAAGGAAATCACACATGAAAATTGATACCTACAAAGAATCGTGATGTAGCTATTTGATCCTTCTCTTCCTTGCTTTCTCCTTCCTTCCTCTTTGCCTCCTTTGCCTTTCTTTATCCAGTGTCGAGCAAAAGCTTGCCAACTGATCCTTAGAAGACTTTTTATCAATGAGGCCTCTATTTTCTTCATTTTACATTATTTTCCTTCATTTTCCTCCTCACATGAAATCTATTAATTTTGACCTTCATTTTCTCTTAATTTCCATTATTATCATAAATAAATGTGCCAAAAATGCCATTTTTCCTTTCCAAAGCCTTTGCCATTGCCTTTGCCAATTTCCTTAGCCATAATAAACCAAATGAACACCACTAATATGTTTTTCCCACCATTCAACTTGGAATACATGTCCCATGACCGTGGTCTTATATTTTTATATTTACATGAACTTTTAACTAGGATTGTTACATTCACGATCATAAGAAACATCCATATCAACAGGTGAATCAGGATTGTCTACCCCACATCCATTTTGTCTAGTTGGGCTTCTTGTTCCTATGTTTCCAACCTCATCAGGATGAACACTTTCAAGTGTATTTGTCATCCATTTTTGAGGACCTTTAGGAGATGGCCCAGGATGCTCAGTTGGCTGAGATGGTGTTGAATCAATATTTATTCTCCCAATTATGTCAATCACATCACTCAAAGTGTCATTAGTGGCTCGAGATTCATGTGGGGGAGATAGTGATTTAGAAGAAGATTCCATAGATTGATCCAGTATAGGGATCCCCCCTTCAAGATGCAGAATCTCATTATCAAACTCTTGAAAATACTCTGCATGTATGAATATATCCAAGCGGTCAAGCTATCACTCAATAACATTATCAGTCTTGGAATATTCAAGAAAGATCGCATCCCTAGATATTATAAACTTCTTATTAACTTCATCATAGAGATAATATGCTTTGGAGATATTTGAGTACCCCAAGAAGATACAATTGCAACTCCTTGCACTAATTTTGTTTCTTTGTTCCTTAGGTATCAAGGCATAACATGTGGAACGAAAAACCCTGAGATGCCTCACCAAAGGAATATGGCCATACCACATTTCATAGGGAGTCTTGGTTTTTTATAGCATTAGTTCTATTCTTTATATACACACCATATAGAACTACATCAGTCCAAAACATTGGTTTAGCATTCTTGAAAAACATCATGGAACGTACCATATTTAAGGTTGTCCAACTCATTCTTTCAGCTACTCCGTTTTGTTGGGGATTATAAGGCACGATTGTTTGATGTTTCACCCCATGTTGGAGAAGATAGTTTTCAAATTAAATTGACGTATATTCTTTTCCATTATCAATATGAATAGATCCAATATGATATTGTGTATCATTTTCAATCCATGCTTGAAAGTTCCTAAATGTTTCAAAAGCTTTAAATTTGTTCCTCAATATATAAACCCAACACATTCTGGTGTAGTCATCAATAAATGTCATCATATATTTATTACCATTTGCAGAAGGAAAAGGCACTGGGCCACATAAGTGATAATGAATGAGTTCAAGTTTTCTATGTTTTTGGAATGAGAATCATGAAATTTGTTGTGCTTTCCTAAGATACAAGAAACACATTGCTTAAGTTTCCTAGGAATTGTAGGCAAACAAATAACACCATTTTTCTTCAACAAATAGAGGTTTTCATAGTTCAAGTGTCCAAATATAGCATGCCATAAAAGACTTGATGGAAATGTACCTTTATCATAATGAGAACTGTATGAAAATTTATGTGTGTGAGCAGAGGTTCCTTGTAGCTTCAAAAGTCATTCCTCTTCTATCCTAGCCATAATAAGTGAGTGATATGATGCTTTTCAGACCTCATCCTTTCCATCAAATATATGAATGGTGCATTCTTGTTGACAGATGTGGACCAAAGACAACAAGTTTCTCCTCATCTCTGGGAGGTATAGAATATCATTAAGAAGAAATTTGGAAAGCAGCTAAAAGAATACTTCATTATGTTCGAGGTACAATACAGTTTGGGATTCATTACAGTGCCAAAGCAACTCCTCTATTAGTTGGTTTCACTGATTCTGATTGGGCTGGTGACCCTGATGATCGGAAGTCTACTGCCGGTTATGTCTTCACTCTTGGCTCAGGACCTATTACATGGGCTTGTAAGAAACAGGCTGCCATTTCTCTTTCGTCAGCAGAAGCAGAGTATCGTGGTGCCATGGAAGCTAGTAAGGAAGCCTTGTGGCTTCGTCAGATCCTATCAGAATTGGGCTTTGAGCAGCAGCGTCCGACTACACTTTGGTGTGATAATCAAAGTGCCATTCAGCTTGGCAAAGATCCAGTTCAGCATCAGCGCAGCAAACACATTGAACTTCACATGCACTTCATCAGAAAGCTCATTCATGACCATGTTCTTGAAGTGCAATATTGTTCAACAGATGATCAGGTTGCAGACATCTTCACAAAGGCTCTCACAGAGGCGAAGTTCACTAAACTTCGATATATGCTTGGAGTTCAGGAAGTTGTCACTAAGGGGGGATAGGCTCTAGTGCCTCCTTCCTTCTCCTATTGTGTCATATTTGTAAATCCTTCAATCCTATCCCAAGTTGTTCTTAAGGGGGGATGTTAGGATATTCCGACACATAGGAAATAGTTCAGTTCAACTTGGTCTAGTATAGAGTTAGGTAAAGTGTGTTTCTTTACCGTTGTACATTTTGTAACTTACAATCCGACGGTCACGATATGTAGTGATCCAACGGTTCATTCTCTCCTCGGTATTACCGACACTTGATCCGTGGCCTGACACCCGATTGGTCCATGAATTCTATTTAAAGCGCATGGAGGGTCATTTGTAGGTTAACCGTGCATGAGAGAAGCTTATGTAAATTTTCATTCTTTTATTAATAAATTGCCTGTAGTAGCCACGTTGGCGCAGGCCGTGGAGTGTTTCCCTCTCTGAGGGTTTTAACCACGTCAAAATACTGGTGTATTGATCTATGATCTGTTTGTGAGCGGTGTCCTTTTGGTGTTCTGTCTGAGGAACTTACCCTGTAAATTCCTACAACTGCCTCTGACCATCATTGATGAACTTTGAAAGATTAACAATACTGACACCTCGCCTCATCGGGGCTTCCACAATTAGCGTTGTCAGGTAATGAACCATCCTATGGACCAACCACTATCAGTCAGATATTTTTCTTTTGGCTATCCATTAGTTGCTAGGATTGAGGTTTGGATACTGAATGTGTTCAAAAGTTGATCAAAAAAGTTGACCTTACTAACACTCAAAAATTGATGTTTTAGACATTGGGGCTTCTAGTTTAAGCTCCACTAACCATTTTTATAAACTGAATTGAAAGGAATAGAAAACTACTTGCCAAAGACATTTCACAACTACAAACTCAATAATCATCAAACGACTAGTTTTCATTTAGGCATAGAGAAGTCACTGTGTCCCTCCTTAGCATAGGTCAAGACTTGTTCATATCGTTCAATCTTTATCTTGGATTTTTTTGATCTTCATAAAGCAACATTTGTTAGAGTGGTCAATTCTAACAAACTTACACTCACATATTGAGTTCACCAAAGTCAATATGTTTAAAATGCAAACTCCAAAATTTGAGATTGAAACAAGCTTGCAACTAAACCATCTAACACATAGATCTCTTCCTTGTAGAAGCGAAAAATTAAGATATTCCTCCAACTTTAACAATTTTGACATATATCACTGGCCACTTAAAACTCATTCACATCAGATCGCAAATCTAGATCTCAAGTCTAGATCCTTGTAGCAACATGTATAGTTCGTGGGCACGATTTTGCATATTTATAATATGATAGTGCAAACAATTTTGAAAAAACCATTGAGGCATGAATTTAACTCCTTTGTAGGTTTTGAGCAGATAAACATATACAAAACTTTACAGATAGCAAGATGATGGAGGCATGGATGCATGAAGAAGTTGCAAACAATAAGCAAATCTACACACAAAAGATCACAAATAATTTCACACACTAGAAATAAACTCTTACAGATCTATACTAATATGTACAGAAACAATAACACTTAGAATCACCCACATATTCCTGGCCCTCCTTGAGGGAGTCAAATGAGTACAAGCTCTGATACCATATTAGAAATAGAAAGAGAGAGAAAAATTACACACAACATAAATCACTCTCATACTTCTATTGATCACAAATTTTACATATATATAGGATACAAAATACTGACTTCGACAAATCTAGATCCTAATAAAGTGGATCTATGTCTCGGACATGACACAACAACAACTCATACACATGGGAAACAACCACATCTAGAATAACACATTGGAACACTCACTAAAAACTTGTAATACACAGGGAACACACGATATGGAAGGATTACTTCCAACACGATTTTGAACCCTCACATTTTGAATATGCATTTACTAATGAGGATTGGGTACAAACATCGGGAGAAGAAATATATTCTCTTTATAGGAAAGTTACTTTAGAGATTGCAAAGCTTTCACTTTACCAAAAGGATATTAATATTAAGTGGCTCTACAAGATTAAGTATAATAGTTACAAGAGAGTTAAAAGACAAAATACTAGTTTAGTTGCTAAAAGGTTCCACACAAAGGCATGGGATATATTATTATGAGACATTCGCACCATTAGCATGAATTGATGCTATTAGAATGATAATTTCTCTAGAATCTCATATGATGTATGTGAAAATTTCCTTATCAACGGGTACTTGGAAGTGTAAGTCTTTGTAGAATAACCATAAGACTTTGAAGTACATGATGAAGGACATGTCTAGAAGTTAAGTAAAACTTTAAATGATATTAATAAAGAATTAAGAGCATGGTATGCTATGGTTTATGGATATTCAGTAAAATGGCTTTGAAAGAAGTAAGAGTGAACATATCCTCTATACAAATAAGATGGTAATGAAAATTTTATTGTGAGTTTGTATGTTGATCACTTGTATTTTCAACTTATCTTCCTAAAGTTTTACTCAAATTTTAAGTGAGAGTACTCTTTTGGTGCAAAATTTAATTCCTCATCCAAGGAGTCTGATGCCAGCTCAAGATGCATATACCCTAATGATGCAGCCTAAGTCACATATACGCACAGTATGCATATAAAATTTCATGTCATATGCATGTCACACTATGTGTGTCCCAAGAATTCCATCTATTCCATACCTAGGGAAAATTCTCTTTAATTAAGGTTCAAGGCTTCTTAAATAAACTCTATGCGGAAATGTTTGACTTAACTTTCCAAAGTCTGAACCTTTGATAAACCTTTAAGTGGAACCTTACACAACCCTTCATAGTATTTGGTTAATTCTTAACTTAACCTGAAATACACTAATCCCGCTTATTTCTATTTTAATTCCCGTATAATAGAAATATCTCATAAACCACACTTAAACCTTACCTTTCCACCATTCTTCAAACCTTTGCACCTATACTGATGCTCTCCTTAGTGCGCTAAATCTCCGTTGTCGATCTCATTCCTCAATCTAATAGTTATCGCATCACCCGATCATCAACTAACCCGGACGATCACTACCGTTGATCTACTTCACCCATTCCAATCGCTGTCACATCAACTAATCGGCAACCAGCTTGGCTGATCTTCAGCGTTGATCAATCTAGCTTGATCCAACGACTATTGCACAATCTTGTGTAGGTATTTGCATGACCGATATCAAATTGATAGCAAGTGATAAAAGCGGCTTCCTCTCTCCATCGTTTGCTACATGTCGGCCTCTAAGCTTCATTGCGTGAATTTTAGAAAGACTTCTTACCACCTTTAGGGTGCGCGAGAAACTGTTTACCCTTACGAGACCGCTTTATCCTTCTTCAAGTACATGGGTTTAATATTTGTCGTTCATCTTCTTAACTTTATTTTTTGCAACCTAATATTAGTCATCTATCACGCACCAACTCGTCCTTTGATCTGACAGATCTAACAGTTCTTGTGCACCATTACATTCTTTTGGTTCTTACTATATAATTGCCCATTCGGCTTTATGCCTGTGTATTTGTCTTCGTTTCACGATCTTCACTTGTATTGATCTCGATCTTCACTTGCACATTTATGATTTCTTCACCTTCGTTGTAATGTTAAAGGCTTTCTTCAATACTGTTTGTGTGTAAAACCATAACACTCCTCTTTACACTTCTTCTCTCATTCTGCACACCTGCAACCTACAAGTTCACACACAACTTATAATTCAAATACACATCAAACAAACTCATAATCGAGTTATCTATATTAATAAACAACCATTACATAGGAATTTCTTCCTCGACCTCATTTTCAATATCAGTGGCCTTTCCTTGCCTTGCTTGTAGGCTTATAGTCAAATCCTACCTAATCTCTAACTAACTAATTGACTCTCTACCTAACTATTATGCCTTTTAGGCTTATATTTATAGAAAAGGTTTTGTTTAACCAATTCTGATTCAGATCCTTAATATGTTGAACTAAAGCTTGAGTATCCTCTAAGTCCACTTTAAACTCCAGTAATCCCTAAGAATCCTCTCTAGTTCCATGAATCATGACACCACTTTCTAGTTTAAGACTTATAATTGATTTCCATCTCTCTCATCATCACTCATCATCGCTCATGTTCTCCTACATTCGAGAGCATTTACAAATATCCTAAAAATATCTAATTAATTCCTATTCTAATCGCTCAAAACATTAATAATTACATACATAGGAATCCAACTTCCTTGAAAACACAAGACCCCCCAAGTTAACTAGAATAAAGTGAAATTGTTGAGTTGTATTCTCTTGCACCAGACTCTCAAGGTTAAAATAATCATGATCTCCTCATCATGTGCTTCCAACCTTTGTCTTCCTG
>APFE030566074.1:0-13088 GCA_000404065.3 Pinus taeda | reverse complement strand
CATTTTCAGAATTAACTTATTGTTTGCTGTTGTTCTCCAGGTTTCCACACTTTATGTTGCTTTGCCCCACTAGCCATGCTTTCATAGTCTGTTGCTATCTTTCTCTTCCTACTGCTCCTTGGCCTTACTGTTGCTTTCTTCTGAAGCGCCTTCATCATCAATCTTATTATTCTTTCAATCTCTATGTCCAATTTACCTTTTGGCTGATAATTACTTTGGTGTTATTTGTTGTACTATGTCCACTCATCTTCAAACTACTATTTTTTGTCTTCTCCTTGAAGTTGTTGGATTATTACTACCGCCCTTTCATCCTTACCCTCTTGTTGCTTTCCAAATAACCTCTGTTCAATATCTATAAATTTACTTTCAAAAAGTAAATTGTCCTTCAATTTCCTTTGTACTTGAATCCTTTCAAATACATCACTATGTTGTTCATAAATTCCAACATATTTTCTTTCCTCTTCCTTTACAACCCTCACTAATTTTCCTTCACATTCTTGACTAGTTCTGACAATCAGTTTAACTTCTTCAAGCACGATATCTTCATGATTTTCATCTTCTTCATCAACATGTTTGACTTGGCAACTTCTAGTCTTCTTCAGTTCTAAAACCAATTCTTCAACTTGAAACATGTCTGTCTAATCTTCATCAAATCCTGTAATAATAAAACAATTATTAGACTTAAGAATATAAGGCCCCATTACCTTTTCCTTCTCTCGAAACATCTCATTATGATGCTTTGAGTTTTCCTTCAATTCCTTTGTCAACACATCAATATGCTGATTTAAACTCTCCTTCATATCATATATTTCAATGATATCTCTCTTCTCTGGTTCATAATAATGAACTCCTCCTTTAGTGTCAATTTGCTAAACTTTTATTACCATCCCCTTTTCCTTATGATTGTCATTTATGAAAATTTATTTGTCTTCCCTTTTCAGCAATTTATCCTGATTATACATCCTCTACTTTTCCAACTTCTTTATTTGAAAGTCTAATTTTCTATATAACTCAATTTCAATTGGAGTAGAATTTGGAAAATTTACACAATTTTCCATACCTTCCTTTGTTAATGACAAATCATCAGATGTCCTTTCTCCCTTTGCTAAATATTTTGCATGGACTTCTTCTCTCTTAACATCTTTTAGTAGATGTCCTTCTTCTTCAATATATTTTGCCTTCCTGTCTCTCTGTAACCCTTATTCCAGAGCTATCCTTGCCCCATCATCTGCATTAATATTCTCTTGCATTTTTTCTTCATCAACAACATTAATCAAATTCATTAGATTACCTCTCTGAGACAATCTTCCTTCATTCTTCATCAGAATAAGATCCTGATCTTCTATCTCTATGACAGCTTTAACTGACTGTCTTCTCTCATTAAGTAGCTCATCCATAGACTCTTTTTGTTGTAACCAGTAAAATTCTTGCTCTTTTGAGAAATTTTCTTTGTCACCTTTTAGTTGAATATCTTCATAAATTCTGAAGACATCTTCACAAAGTTACTTTTCTCCTGCAATACCTACAATCATACACAAATTATCAGTTTTGAACACATAAGACCTTGTGGTCTCACTTGATGCTTCAGTCATCATATCTCCTTGTTGTCTTGAATTCTCATAATAATTCATAAGATCTTCCACAGATCTCCAGTCTTCATCTTTACCAAGAATTTCACCTGGTTTTGCTTCACAAATGGAAACTTCCATTTCGAGCTCAGCTTCTCTGAGTTCTTCCACCAGCTACTTTACTTGCCTCTGTTGTACCCTTCTCTGTAACTCGGAACATTTCACTACCTTTTTCCTCAAGGCACAACCTTGTCTTTGGCTTTCCTCTAGTATCATCCTTAATACATTGAGTTGTTCTTTTAACTCTGTAACCTCCTTGTCACGCTCCTCTTCACTCATCCTCTTGCCATTTTCCTTGGCATCCTCCTTCTTTAGTTTTCTTCCGTTGTGGTCTTCCTCAGAAGCTCTGTTACCTTTTTTACCACTATCAGTAGTCACTTCTTCTCTATCTTCACGAGTTCCTCACTTACTTACAATGAGTTGTACTAAAGCCTCTGCAACAACATGTCCTCCTTGCTGCCACTTACCTCACCAAACATTCCTCTGTACTTGGTCTTTTGGCAATTACTTGGTTCTCTATTCTCTCGAACCTCTTTGAGCACTTCTCTCTGCTCCTTCTAGGCTTCAACTCATCTGCACCTTTTAATAACACAACTACCCTCTTCTATTTCAATCACAATGAAATACTAGGTTCTGACCACCTCTTCTTTCACTCAAAAATTCTTACCAGCTTTCTTTATCCCTTAGCAATTCTACCCACATCCTCTATGGAATTTCCTTTATGATATTCCTGTGAGTTGCAAAAAAACCTCCACTGTAACAAGTATCCTTCTTGCTACACATGACTCACTAAGCTTCTCTCCTTTGAGATCAGTCTTTTGGCATCTCTCTGGTTCTCTCCTCTAGAACCAAAGGAGCACTCCTTGCTCTAGGCTGTTGCAATGTTCTTACCTTCCTATTTTGATGCCTTCAACATCTCTACATGATCTTGCTCTACCATTCACCTACACTTTGAATGGATTGTTCTCTGTTTCCTTTGCTTATGTTGTTGGACACCTAATCCTCAATGGGATAGTGTGGAAGTCGAATGGAAAAAAGGAGTCCAAGAGACCTTGGGATGTGAATCCCAACGGTCACAACAATGTACTATAAATGTATATCTCCTGTTAATAAAAAATGAAATCACATGATTTATCTTTCCTATTGTTCTTGCTCCCGTGTGTGTTTAACATGGTATCAGAGCGAGCGTACTCCTGCTCTGCATAATTTCTTTGAACCATTTGTTTTATGAAAATGTTGAATATCTGGCCAGGAAGAACAATTTGTAAGTATTTTCCATTATTAATATGATAAGTGTGTTTTAGAGTTTATTGATGGTTTTAGAAATTGGGTGTTAATTTCTGAAAGTGAGACTTGAGTGATGCACACTTGTATTGGATGTGTTTATGAATTCAAGGACAATTGAATGAATTGAACTTTGTAAGGACTCGGAGATCGATTTGAATAATCGAAGTGTCAAAACTATAATGAAAATTTGTTTGAGTGTAAGAAGGTGTTGAATCAAGCCTGAATCAAAGTCATGGAATGGCAATTAATTGGAAGCTGTTGTAAATTTAGTTTCTGAAATTGGGTTCAATATCAATCAAATTGTAAATGGCGCTGATAATACCTTGAATGCATCATCAATTTTAGCTGTGGAAAGATCAATGTATGTCGAGATCGATTGAGCATTTGCTGTAGTATTAAATTGGTGTTGGCTGTGATATATAGCGTTGAGTTTGTGCACGATGTTCAATGCGTGCTGCATAAAACTTCAATTGAATTTAATTTAAGATCACACGCTATTTGGTTGCATTGTGAGAGTTGGATAACACATTGAAAGTGCAGCTATGTGACAGAATGCTGAGAGAAGTAGCTGCATTGAAATCGAACCTGGTTCAGAGATTGAAGAAAATCAGAATTGGAAAAATGAAAGAATGGAAGTTATACAAATCGATGTGTTAACATCGACCTGTGGTTGAATGAAAGCACAGTGGAATTGAATGGTTCATGAGTGTAATGGTGCGTTACGCTGCTATTGAATGGTATCAATGTGAATGGTGTAATGGTGCGTTACGCTACTATTGAATGAGTGTATATGGTGCATTATGGTATTGAATGATTCATGAGTGTAATGGTGCGTTACACTGCCTACTGAATGATACCAATGCGAATGGTATATGGTGTGCTACGGTATTGAATGATTCATGAGCATAATGGTGCGTTACACTGCCTACTGAACGGTATCAATGCGAATGGTATATGGTGCGTTACGGTATTGAATGGTTCATGAGTGTAATGGTGTGTTACGCTGCCTACTGAATGGTATCAACATTGCGTTATTGAAAGGTATTTGAACTGACATGGTATTTGTTCTGGTATATGCATGGGAGACAGATGCGAAAAATGGGCTCAGTTGAATGCGTTTGGTAACCGTTTTATTGAATGCATCCGCTGCCGAAAGCTCTGGAGCGGGTTCTTCTTCGATTCTCCATTTTCTACACCATTACATGACTGGATCACTTTATTCTTTGAATTTTCTATCAAACAACCCTTACATTGAAGGCGCTGAGCGATATTCTGACCATATTAAGAAGTTGAGTTTTTTGCATTTTTAATTTCGGCGATCTACACGGAATGTTTCGCTTTGAAGCTCGACAGATCGGATATCCGTGGTCAATTTAGTCATTTCTCTAGTTAGATGACGTGCAGAGGTCCATATGTTGAGTGAGTTTTTTTTAGTTCTTGGACCCTTGATGTCTGGTTTTGTAGAAAAAGTGCTGGGAAACTATGAACTTCATATCTGGGCTTACTAGCAGACTCTTCCACTACAACATGGTGAATTGTTGGAAACATAGATGACAAAACATTGAAAACAGGTCTACACTGCCTGCAATATAGGTATTATAACTTTTCTGCAGAATATCCAACGCTGCCTCCAATGAAACCGCATCCAACTCTCTAACTCTATTAGGGAGAAAACCTGAAGTGCCACATGGTGGTGAATCTGAATTGGAAGCCATCATTTGTCCGAAAAAGTATCCTATAGATTGGGGATTGGAAAAAATCCAAAGGGCCCTGCCATTGCCATTCCCATTAAACTAAATTGCAGTAGCAGAATGTCCAAAGTGGCCATGTCCAACTAATTCACTGATGGCCTTGATTAATTTACTCGCTATTCAATCCACCCTTCTGATCCTTCACGGTACCCTTTTAATTGTCTCAGAAGAGTAATGGTTGAATCTGAGATCCAAGATAAAGCGAAGTTGTGTTGTTTCCTGCGTGTATATAAACATATCTCAAGGCTAAAGGAAACCTAATATGAATATCTAAAAATGTGTGGGCGTGAGTGTTTGGGTGTAACTATAATGAGCTGATTTGTTTTATTTATGTTCGATGATCTTTTCAACAGTGAAATGGTTTAGTAGTGCTGGAGAAGGCATACAGATCATAGGAATATATGTATTTATTTGATTCCTAATTAGCAAGTTTCGTGGTATTGTAGATCGAATTGGTGTATTTTCTTAAAGGTTGTTCATATAAGAGATTTTTATTGAAGTGTTGCCAGGACAAGTTCCCTTGGATTCAAGGCTGGTACAGGAAAATATCTTTTTGAGGCCTAAATTGCTTGTAGCTTTGTTGGAAGTTAAATTCTTAGGTGAATTGAAGAAAATTCATTTTTGAGTGAGGAGTCTATTCTTCGGATATAACCATTCTTTGTGTGCTGAAACTATTGCAAGATGATTGATTTGAAGTATAAAAGAGCAATTGGTGTCCATCTTTTCCTCATTGTTTTACTATTTTTTGAGGATTAAAAATGGCTCCAATTGGTGCAATATTAGAGTTAGTGGACAATCTAATACTCTCTACTATGGATAATAAAATCAAAATCAACAAGGATTTTCTCACTGATATTCAAACTTATTTGCAAAATGCACAAGAAAAGATCGATTTTTTGCAGCTTGAATCACAACTACAACAAGAAGAGCTACATCAAAATAGACATCATTTTGAACCTGTTTTTGTTCAGAACATTGAGACAACCACCCATCAGCAGCATGTTAATAATGTTACAGTTCATTCAAATAAAGTAACAGTTGTACATGCAGATGCAGAAACTCAGTCTGCACTTCCCAAGCCCATCATCAGACCTTGGGAACAACCTGTCCATAACAAGCACAAAACCGGTCTTGGATATGACAAGGACTTGTCATTTCATATCCCAGACTACTCAAAACCCATTCAGTTTCAGAGTGCTGGATTCATTCATGACAGTTCACCTGCTCCTCATGATAGTTCAACGTCAATTGTTCCAGACTCTGCCCCTCTTCCACAGCAACAACAACAACAAATCGTGAAATGCCAATACTGTGACCAAGTTGGCCATCTCAAAGATCCCTGTTTTGATCTTCATCCATGTAAGCATTGTCATAAAACTAGCCATTCTTCACACAGATGCTTCAAAAACAAACGTCCTGCAAGAACAAAGATTCATCCTGGATGGATCGCTTCCTGGCAATGGGCATCAACAGCTAAGAAGATATTCCAAACACATGTCAGAACTTGTTCCAGAGAATTGAAAAGTCTTGCAGCTGAGTTTTCTCCATCATCTCACCTTGTATCTCACAGGGGGGGAAATGATGGTCATCTACAAGCTTCAGAGTCACATCAAGCGAGCTTGAGCCACAACCTGCCACACCAGTTTTAGAGTTGTATCCAGAGACAAAGATGCCCGTGAACATGCCTTGAGTTAGCAATCTGGGACACTTCCTCTAGCAGAAGACTTCAGCTTCTTGCCAGTTTTGGAAGATTTCTGGGAACAAAATTGAGAACACTTCCTTTAGCAAAAGGACTCCAGCTTTTGCCAGTTTTTGGAAGAGTCAGGAATTGCACTTTAGCATTCATCCAGAGTTGTTAAGTCATCTTAAACCATCACAGGATGAGGACTTCCCTTTTTCAGGTTAATTCTCCTTTTATGCGGGGTGAGGACCTCCCTTTATTGGTTGGAAGGTTTTCCCTTCTTCAAAACAATAGGAGCACTTCCTCTAGCAGAAGACTCCAGCTTCTTGCCAGTTTTGGAAGAGTTCCAGGAACTGCACTAAGCGTTATAGTGTTGGTAGCCATCCCTAAACCACTGCCATTTATACCAACATTTCAGAGAGCACATTCAGCCTAGTGCTGCCATGCAATTTTGCACATTTTGTATTACAGCTCTCTTCTTGGACTCATACATAACCCTTCGGATTAAGGGGGGAATGTTGGACACCTAATCCGCAATGGGTTAGTGTGGAATCCGAATGGAAAAAAGGAGTCCAAGAGACCTTGGGATGTGAATCCCAACAGTCACAACAATGTACTATAAATGTATATCTCCTGTTAATAAAAAATGAACTCACATGGTTTATCTTTCCTATTGTTCTTGCGCTCATGTGTGTTTAACATATGCAAATTCTACTACACTTTATCTCTGTGTGCTTATTGTTTGTGATACTTAAAATCTTATCTTCTCTTGCTTGCATACACACCTTTAAAACATAAATCTATTCTAAGTTTCTCAAAGAATTATTACACACAGAATTTCTTGGTTCTGCTTCGATACCAAATGATGCCAGCTCAAGCTACATATACCCCAATGGTGCAGCCTAAGTCGCATATACCCACATTATGCATATAAAATTGCATGTCACATGCATGTCACACTATGTGTGTCCCAGCAATTCCAACTATTTCATACTTAGGAAAATTCTCTTTAATTAAGGTTCAAGGCTTCTTAAATAAACTCTATGCGAAAACGTTTGACTTAACTATCCAAAGTATAAACCTTTGCTAAACCTTTAAGTGGAACCTTACAGAACCCTTTATAATCTTTGGTTAATTCTTAACTTAACCCGAAATACACTAATCCTAATTATTTCTATTATAATTCCTATATAATAGAAATATCTCATAACCCACACTTAAACATTACCTTTTCGCCATTCTTCAAACCTTTGCACATATACCGATGCTCTCCTAAGTGCATTAAATCTCCATCGTTGATCCCGTTCCTCGATCCGACGATTATCACATCACCCAATCATCAACAAACCCAGACGATCTCTACCGTTGATCTGCTTTGCCCAATCCAATGGCTGTCATATCACCCGATTACCAACCAGCTTGGCCGATCTCCACTGTTGATCAATCCTACTTGATCCAACGACTATCGCGCAATCTCGCGCAGAGATTTGCACAACCGATATCAAATTGATAGCACACGAGAAAAGTGGTTTTCTCTCTCCATCGTTTGCTATGTGTTGGCCTCTAAGCTTAATCACGTGAATTTCAGAAAGACCGCTTACCACCTTTAGGGTGCGCGAGAAACTTCTTACCCTTACGAGACCGCTTTATCCTTATTCAAGCTTGTGGGTTTAATCTCCGCTATTCATCTTCTTAACTTTATTTTTCATGACTTAATCTTAGTTTTCTATCACACACCAACTCGTCCATTGATTTGACGGATCGAACGGTTCTCGTGCACCATTACGTTCCTTTGGTTCTTACTGTACAATCGCCCATCCTATTTTCTGCCTGTGTATTTTCCTTCTCCTCACAATATTCACTTGTACTGATCTCGATCTCTGCTCATGCCTTTATGCTTTCTTCACCTTCGTTGTAACGTTAAAGGCTTTCTCTAATATTGTCTGTGTGTAAAACCACAACACTCCTCTCCGCACTTCTTCTCTGATTATGCACACTTGCCACCTACATTACGCAGAATTACTCAAGTTCACACACAACTTATAATTCAAATACACATCACACAAACTCATAATCGAGTTATCTATATTAATAAACAACCATTACACAAGAATTTATTCCTCGGCTTGATTTTCAATATCAGTGGCCTTTCCTTGCCTTACCCATAGGCTTACAATCAAATCCTATCTAATCTCTAACTAACTGACTGACTCTCTACTTGAATACTATATCTTTTAGGCTTACATTTATACAAAATGTTATGTTTAACCAATTTTGGTTTAGATCCTTAATTTGCCAAACTAAATCCTGAATATCCTCTAAGTCCACTTTTAACTCCAGTAATCCCTAAGAATCTTCTCTAGTTCCATGAATCATGACACCAATTTCTAGTTTAAGACTTATAATCGATTTCCAACTCTCTCGTCATCAATCATCATCACTCATGTTCTCCTACATTCGAGAGAATTTACAAATATCCTCACAACATCTAATTAATTCCTATTCTAATCACTCAAAACATTAATAATTACATACATAGGAGTCCAACTTCTTTGAAAACACAATACCCCCTAAGTTAACTAGAATAAAACGAAATTGCTGAGTTGTATGCTCTTGCATTAGAGTACCCATGTTGCATACTTTCGATGGGCCCTGCTACATGAAAAAATGAGAAAAACATGAAAAACATGATTTCAATCACGTTTTAAATGTATTTCTCATTTTTCGTGTAGCAGGGTCCATCGAAAATATGAAACATCGATACTCCTTGGATGAGGAATCAAATTATGCATCCAACAAGTGTTTCCACTCGAAATTTGAGTAAACCCATAGGAGGATAAGTTGAAAATACAAATTGAAAATGCGAGTTGAAAATACGAGTTGGAAAAACACTTTTCATGAGGAAAAAAAAGCGAGCGAGTAGAGGTTGTGTCGAATCAGAGGGAGTTTAGCTTTAGAGGATTATATTTTAGTACGTCGACACGCTTACATCATTTGATGTGTAATGAAGTGGTATGACTGTCTCTTGCCCATAGACTGGATATGTGTAGTAGTTCTAAGATGTACAATGAAGTCTAATTGCTATGATGATTAATTTGAAGTGAATGACCTAGATATCTTTCTATATTTTCCAACAATGAAGGTTTGTCAAGATGAGGATGAAATTTTTATTTCTCAAATAGGTCATGCAAAAGATATGTTGAATAAGTTTGATATGGTTGATTGAAAATGAATAGCTAGCATTATTTCTCATGGGGTTGTGTTGTGTAGAGATGATGGTGCTATGTAATGTTGGAAACTTGATGTTTCTAAGTCACTCAAGAACTAATATTGTTTATTTTGTTTCTCTTGTTTGAATATATATATGACATAGACATCTAAAATTCATATGAACGCATCCAAGAGAACATTCAGTTTTGTCAAATGAACTATAAATTTTGATATTCATTACTACACTTGTAAAGGATTTTGAACTTGTTGGCTTTAGTGATTCTAATTTAGAAGTACTTTGGATGATTGAATGTCTGAATATTACGATTATTTTCCTCAATTATCACATGCAACCCAAAGAAAGAAAGTAAAATTTCCCTTTCATCATTACCAAGAAAAAATTGGAGAAAAACAAATTCAACACATAATTTTTATCAGCTAAAATTGACCAAAAATACGATCAATCATAATACAAAAGATAATTTTGGTTCGGAACATCACTCCAATAGATGTTTGATTTAGAGGAAATATGTCTAATTGAAATACTGCAACACTCAAAAACAACTTGGTTCCTACACTTTTATAACTTTTTGACTCATAACTTATATTTTCTACTTATTATAATAAATTTAATAGCTCAGTTCTCTTAATAAGCAATATTATGATAACTTTTTGCAGCACACCTAGTTTATTATTTCCTTTGATGATAAGGCAGAGCCTTACCTCACGTGAATAATGCTGAGAAACTTCTGAATTTTCTATTAAATTAATCGGACTTCTCTTTCTCTCTTATTGAAATCTCAGGTATCTTCTCCCTCGGTGAACGTGAGCTATGTTAAAGTTACTCACTGAACCACCCAGAAATAATGGAAACTGAGATGTTAAACAAGAGAGTCGGATAGCTAACTCATATTTACTAAACTCTTGAGATGCACCGCCTTAAATTTCATTTGGGAAGTTTTCTCTAAATTTTTGTATTTAATAGATAGCATTCAATTTTTCTTATAACATGTATTTTTTGCTTCTGTTTTAATCCAACAAACATTATCTCCAGCATCTAAAAATTGTGAGTTCATTGTTCGATGAAAGCCTGGACATATAAAAGCCGCTAAGAGAGAAAACAGAGAGAAGGAAAAGAAGCAGAATGAAAGAATTCTAAGAGAACATAACATATCATGTCCACTGAAACATTACATGTAGATGTCAACCGAAAGAATGTATGATTGTGTCCATTGAAGTATAACATATCACTAATCTGAAGAAAAATAAATGATATAGATAACTTCTACCAGGAAGAGGCTACCTGGCTTTTCTTTCCTTTGGGCTAATGAAAGTAAATAAAATTAGTGAAGAAATGACAGGTAAATTAAATTACTGAACAAATGACATAGGTGAACTGATTACCTACGTGATCATGATTTCTTGAATAACAATTCCTCTAACTCTCGGTTTCTTTCCTCCAATTCTTTTATGTTCCTCTTCAGTTCAATCACGTAATCTTTTGTTTGAAGAAGCACAGTAGCTCTGCTTGCATTCTATTTCAGACAACAATTAACAGCTGAAGAATTAGAGCCCCTAACCATTTACACACGAACAGGATTTCGAAGCTGGAAAACTGCAAGATTTTAACAGAAACCATACCTTGGGCTTTACGGGGACTAATGACCGTAAAACAGAGAACACATCACTCATCTGTTCTCGTCTCTTGCGTTCTGCTACAACATGGTGGATAGCAAGCTTATCGTAACTACTGCTTATGACCACGCTCGGTTCGCCACAATTATTGTTATAACTTGGTGGTCGAAGGGTTTTGTGGTTGTTGATGTCATTCAAAAAACGGATACACCGCTTCTGCAAAGACCAGTATTTTTTTGGCTTGCAGTAACGTGGTAAATCGGGGTTTACAGCCTTCCATTTCAAAAACGCGCTGTCATTTTTCTTACCAAAAGATAACCCTAAGTCGTTCCAGTTACCGTGGATCCCTTCAGTGGATTGTAAAACAATAGATTCCTCCTCTTGCTGTGAGGGTTGCTCGTTATAAATGGTGATCTGACATTGTGGAAGGAGATCCGACGAAACGAGATCACTAGAGGACGGAGAAGGGAAAGAGGCGCAGGGATAATCGCTAGCAACAGATTCGAGTAAATCTGGTTGCCAGTCGGGCAGGGGCTGGAGAAAGTCAAGTTCACAAACGTTGTAATCATCAATTATGCTGCGATCTTTAGCTTCCACAGAAGTTTTATAGATGCCATCTAATAAGAATTTCGGAGAAGGCATTCGAGAAGACATCTTATCTACAAATTCAGGAACTTGCAGGAGAGCAAACATGGAATCGTGATTAGATCAGGTCTTTATCACTTTATGAGCATGCCAAGTGTGAAATTTATGATGAAATGTTTCAATGGAAAATACTGTAATTATCTCAATAGATTCCGATGGTAGCGAGGATGGACTTACAGGTGGGTTGGGTAGGAGCCAAAACCGATCCGCGATTACTTTATTGCTTATTACCGAATACTTTTCGAAGACCTATTCTGGTGAAACGTAGATAAACCAGATGCAATTCGTGATGATCGGAAGTTTTATGTGAGAACTACGTATAAAGGATTTCCAGAGATATGCAGAGTTAACAACAGTTTTTCAATATAGAGTTGCGAATAGAATTGACAAATACAGGTTGCGTGTCCATGTTGTATACAAGACTGACACTCAACTATGCGCGTGGTCGTAAGTTTGAGTTTTTTTTAGTAGCCGATAATTTTCATTGACCAGGTGATAGAGGGTGTTTGATGTTATGGCATTTAAGTTTAGAGGGTGTTGATGTTATGGCATTTCAGTTTGGAGTCGTCTATAGAGGTGAAGGTGGAGGAATGGCTTGGAATCTCAAAAATGTCAGAATCTATGTAAAAATAATTCAAAATTTTTTGTAGAGGTAATGTTTGAATAATGTTTTGATGGTAGAAATAAATTCAGCACCATCAAAAACATCTAGGACATCTAAATTTTTTAAGTTTAACCACTATAACTTGGATTTAGAAAAATCCTTCCAGTATTTTCTCTAAAAATGACCGGAATTTCCATAACTTTCCGGGCAATTCCTAGGGCTAGTTAGACTACTGCTTCCAGTTTATGTAGATAAAAAAAGTTGGTTAGAATATTAGGACAGTTTCAATGAATTAAATCAGAATTTCTTGCATTTCTTAATTTTATTTTTTTGTATGGTTTTTTTTCATTGTTGCAAAAATTTGCCAAAATCAGATTCAGTAAAATTTGCATTCGTTTCCCTGCCAAAATTGGATTCAGTAAAATTTGCATTCCTTTCTGATTTAGATAAGAAAGAGTTCTTTGATAGTGGCTAACTCTATATTCATCACAGATTTAATATGAGTAGTCAGGGATCAAACTGCCTCACCAATAATACAATATTTAATTTTTCATTATTTAAATTGTATTTCAAAATGCTAGTATAGATAAAACCAAATAAATATTTTAAGCATACAAAATTATTTTTTTATGATATTATATAAATAA
>APFE030566068.1:0-17117 GCA_000404065.3 Pinus taeda | reverse complement strand
TTGAAAAAAAATATTAATATATATATATTTTACTATTCTAAGGTAAATCATAAACTATTTAAAATACAACGTTAAACCAACATTTTATGAATTTATCATATATAGCTCATAAAATGCATTTTATGAATTTATCATATATAGCTCATAAAATGGATTCACTGAGAGAAACATGCCATAAAACATGATTTCATTTAAGATAAAGAGGGTAACAATTTTTCTCAAAACCAATTAATCTAAACCCGATTAAAAAAAAAGAATGTATGTTTGTAACCACTTAGACTACAAGAAATTTATGAAAAGAAAATGTGTATATATATAGAAGAGTCACTATACACTTTAAACCAAACTCATCATACATTTAATTAACATTACAATGTGTAAGAAAAAATGATCACACAAACAAGAGACTTTATGTGAATCGGTAATGTTAATTCAATTAACATTCAATTAACTATTGTAAATGTTTGAGAAACTATCTTTTGTATCTTATTATGTGGATAGGTAAGTTGAAATGTTACGTGACACTAAATCAAGAACTCAAAATCCTATACTTTTCGGGTATATAAATCTTTAACCATAACACAAAATTAAGGTGATTGATATTCTTCCTCGATATAGGGTCCTAGGGATATGCTTACTAGGGGAAATTTAGTATTGGTGTAGATGCACATTTCCTACTAAAGTTTATAAATAGACAAGTTTATAAATAGGATTTATTTTTAGTAGTTGGTTTTATAGGTTAGGTATTTGAATTGTGCAAATAAATAGTTAACAAAAGGATTTTGAAGAGGAGAATACATTAGAAGACCCTAAAATATCACATTAGGTAAGAATTTTAACAAAATTCTTCATGGAAAACTATTAGAGGTAAGCAGGAGAAAATTCAAAATGAGAACTAGAAGTGTAGAAGATGTTCAAGGACCTTATAGTGTAGAAGAAGAGGCTAGGCTATGAATATTAGCATTGAAATGCAAAGAAGAGTGAAATGGCCATGGTAGAGATATAGAAGAGACTATGAGAAGCCTCAAAATGGAGGTACTTAGCTTCAAGGATAATAATGAGAGGCTAGTAGAGAAGAAACATCAAATCAATAACCAAATCTTACAATGTCTGAACAAAATTAGGAGAGAATTGGACCAGTAGATTGATTCTGGGCAAGTAGTTCATTACTATGATAGAACCAAGGAAAGAGGTATTGGAATCTCAAGGAATTCTGGGAGTGCTTCCCAACAACGTTAGCACTTAGTAAGGAGGTCAAGCAAGAGGGATTACACTACCTCAAAATCAGACAACATCTCAAGTGTATCACCAATTAGAAAGTCAAAGAGAAGACTAGACAAGGATAATTTACAGGGGGAGCTTAGAAAATTAAACCTCCCACATTCAATGGGGGACCATAAGAAAGGAGAAGAAGTTGAGGCTTGGATGTTGGAGATGATAAGTACCTAAAGATGTACAATTATTCCTCAAATATGGAAGCCAAAATTTCCATTTAGCAATTAAAGGGGAAGGCAAACTTATGGTGGGAACAACTCAAGGAAGTAAAGCATTTGGATGAAAAGAAAATTAAATGGAGGAAATTCAAGGAATATTTCCAAAGGAAATAATTGTCATAACACTACTATGAAAGAAAGATGCAAGAATTCTTCAAGCTCAAGTTGGGGAACATGACTATGGATGAGTATAACAAAAATTTTACTTAGTTGTTAAGAATGTGAGCTTTATTAAGGATGAAAAAGTCAAAATAAAGAGATATGTTAGTGGGTTACCATCATTTTATGGAGATAAACTCAAATTTGACAAGCCCAAAAGCTTAGATGCAACCACGAGAAAGGAAGAGAAACTATATGAATAGAGCAAGAGCAAATCAATCCCACAAAGGAATTTGGACAACAAGAGGAGAAATTTGTTGGAATAGATTAAGAAGGAGTTTAAACCCTCACCTTCCAAGGATGGTTCATAGGTAAAAAAATGGAAATCACCAGCCTTCAATGAGCCAAGAGGTGGTTTTTTTTCAAACAAGAAACCTTAGTTCCAATCCACTAAATTTTGGGGCTACGAATGAGACCATAGATATAGGGATTGCCCTCACAAAGATGGAAAGTTGAGGGCTATGTATAACATACATGAAGTAGATACAATGGAAGATGTGGGAAAGAGCATGCCCAAAATTTATGCAGTGTTGGATAAAAAATAGTCTGAGCATTGGGCACATATGATTCAAATTGAAGGTAAGCTAAACAATCAACCCATTGCTCTCTTAATTAACTTAGGAGTTATGCATAGTTACATAGATCCAAAATTGGTTGACAAATTTAATTTAAAGAAAACTAAGCATCACAAATCATGGTTAGGTCAACTAGTTATAGGTACAAAGAGGGAATTCACAGTGCTGATGAACTAGTGTCCTATCATCATGAATGGTTTGAACACAAGGGAAGATTGAATGTGATTTCATTGGGTTCTTATGATTGCCTAATTGGCATGGACTAGCTAGAAAAGCACCAGGGAATTTTGGACTGTTACAACAAATGATTTTTTTTTTTTTTTTTGTTATGATGAAGGATAGTAGAAGTAGCTCCAAGGGATACCAAGGTTGATATCCATTAGGGAAATATCATCTCTTCAGTTGAAGAAGAATTTTGGAAAAGGATGTCAAATCCTTGCAGCCCACTTGGAAGAAGAAACTATGGATCAACAATAAGATTTAAAAAATTACCTAGTATTAAAAGAATTTGTTGATGTATTTGGTAATATTTTGGAATTACCACCAAGGAGAGATATAGACATCTCCATTTATTTGGTTCTTTAAGTTGATATTGTATCTAAATTAACGTATAGAATGAGTACTCTAGAACTCAAAGAATTGCATATACAACTAGAGGAGTTGTTAAAGAAGGGATATGTACACCCTAATGTATCACTATGGGGTGCTTCAATTCTTTTTGCCGAACAGAAATATGGAACATTATGGTTGTGTGTATATTTCTGACAATTAAATAAAGTTGGAATTAAGAATAAATATCCTTTGCCGAGGATGAATGATTTGTTTGATCAAATTCAGGGAGCTAATATATTTTCCAAAATTGACTTGAGGTCATGGTATCACCAACTACAGATTAAAGAGGAGGATATTAGCAAAACATCTTTTCAGACTCGTTATGGGAATTATGAGTTTGTAGTGGCACCCTTTGGATTATCTAATGCACCCAAAGTTTTTATGTGTTTGATGAATGGAATATTTAAAAATTACTTAGATAAATTTATCATTGTTTTTATGGATGATATTATGGTATATATATTCTAAGTCAAATGAAGAGAATGAACAACATTTGAGTCTGGTTCTATAAATACTCAAGGAGAATTAGTTTTATGCTAAGTTGAGTAAATGCTTGTTTTACTAGATACATATACATTACTTGGGTCATATTAATTCTGAGGATGGAATAGTTGTGGATCCATAAAATATTAAGGCCATCAGCAAATGGCCAACACTTGAGAATGTAACAAAGGTGAGGCCTTTCATGGGCCTAGATGGTTATTATAGGATGTTTATTGAAGGGTTTTCTAGAATAGCCCATCCCATCACTTCATTGTAGAGGAAGGGTGTAAAGTTCAAATGGTCACTCAAATTTGAAGAAGCATTTCAACATCTAAAGGTTTTGTTAACTAGGGCTCTAGTATTAAAAATTTCATAACTAAACAAATATTTCCTGGTATGCACAAATGCATATGGGGAAGGTCTAGGAGGATTCCTTATGCAGAATGGGCACATAATCTTCTATGAGTCTAGAAAATAAAAAGAGCATAAGAGGAATTATGTTTCTTGTGATTTGGAGCTAGCATTTATAATAAATTCTCTTAAAATGTGGAGACATTACCTCATGGGATGAAGGATTGAGTTGCAAACCGATCATTATGGGTTATGATATTTATTGAAGTAACCTAATTTAAATTCCCAAAAAATTAGATTGATAGAGTTGCTGGATGATTATGATTTAAGAATTAAACATATCAAGGGAAAATAAAATAAAGTAGTTGATGCACTCAATAAGCCTGGGTGCATATGATGCATGCTACAATAGTAAGAATTTGCAAGGTTGATTTAATGAGAAAATTTATAGAAGTTGGGAATTCAGACCAGTTGTATATTGAAATAATAAATAACCCACAGGACATGAATGTATAGCCTAAGATACTGAGATTATGAGATGGGAAAAGATGGGATTCTTTTCTATAAGGGTAGCATTTATGTGCCATATGTAAAGAAATCAAAGGATTTAATTTTAAATGAAATTCATAGAGTAACTTATATTGGTCTCCTAGGTTACCAGAAGACTATTACAACAATTAAAAAATAATATTTTTTACGAGGGTTGAAGAAGGTAGTGGTTAATTATAGAGCCAGATGCATAGAATTTCAGAAGGTTAAGGTTGAGCATAAACACATAGTTGGTTTTCTATATACCATACCCATTCCTAAGTGGAAATAGGATGTGGTGTTAATTTATTTCATTACCAAATTCCCCAAAAGTGCAATGGGGCATGACGCTATAATGGTGGTGGTGGAGAAACTCACCAAAGATACCCTTTTTATTCTGGTAAAGTTAGTGCACAAGGCAGCTAACATAGCTAAGTTTTATATGCTGCAAATTTCCAAGCTTCATGGTGTGTGTTATGTATCCAAATCAAAATAGCATAGAAACATAAGAAAATATAGTTCAATGACTAGCTAATAAGCCACTTTGAGGGGGGAACCTCCATTTACATTACTTAAATGGAATTTTTTAGATGATTCATGTTGGGACCCCATAGTGACACTATGTTGTGCTACAGTGCAAAGCCTATGAACATCTAAGTTCAATCTAATTTGTTGTTAAGCATATGAGCCAGCTTCATAACATTGACAATCTCGAAATTTCGTATTGATCGAGTTTTTTCCCTAGAAAACTGTGTTGTTGTTCTATCGAGTTATTGCGGGCACCTAGATGAAGCAATTTCAATTTTTTGTTGAATTTATGTTCATGAAATCATCTACATTTATTTATTCTTGCTAAATATATCTCTTTATTCTTTAGATTTGAATGTTCAAGTGTATTATTTATTGTTTTCAAGCTTCAACAAGAAAAATAAAAATGATGAAATATTTGTAGCCAATTAAATCGAGGTTAATGCTTGTTTGTTGTGAATATTGCTTTGTTAAACCATTGTGTGAATTCTACCTTGAATTCTGTTGATATTCTCTGTGTTTATTTCATATTTAAGTTTCATGCACTCTATTTTCCCCATAAAAGTTGTCACAAAATATAAAGAAACATGAAGTACAATTTTCAGCCATTTAAATCAAATTCTTGATATCTGTTAGTGTATACTTCTTTCTATGGAAATGCGATGAAAATTACTCAAAATTCAGATGATATTTATTGCACATTTCTAACATCTAAACATCTCATACATTCTATCATTTTCCATGGGTGTTTTACAAGAAAGTGCAAATTACAATGAGTAAATTCCATTCAAATCAAATTTCAATTTTTGTTTTAAAAATTTAAATTCCTTCTAAGAATCTAGGTAAGGGAAAGTGTGAACAATTCAAAATAGTTTGTTGGGCAGGATTTCCACTAGTGTTCAGTTAGAGAATCAATGAGCTTTGGGTTTGACATAAATAAATAAAAGGGTTTAAAGAAGGGGGGAAATGGAGAACAAGTCTTGACAAAATCAAATGAGCAATTAAGAATTCATTTCATCCTATTAAAATCATATGGGCAACTGATCAATTAAAAATTCAGCTATGTGACAACATAATTTTTTGAATTTTACAATTTCGCTTGAAATGTGAAAACTCACCAAAATAGCCAATATACTCTTCAAAAATTCTGATAAATTTTGTAGAAATTAAATCAAACAATCATATTGATTCAGATTTTACTTTATTTAACAATCATATTTCAATTTCATACCAAACTAGGTTTACAACACAATTTTCCATGAAAAATCCTTCAAATTGTATTAATATGGTGTGAAACTCAAAATACAAAGATGGGTTCTTATAATTACATGAGAAATAAGAATTGGCAACCTAAAACACACTTCATAATTCCTCCTTAGACAACTTCAAAATCCCAGCAAATTCTAGAAAAAATTTGACAGAGTTTCCCCTACATTAGAAAATTTCTCCTTTAATCACATCAAAATGAGGCCTGTATATAGGCACTCAAGGCTCAATACCGTAGCCCTAAACAAATAGTGTTATTTAGAAACCACTAGGAATCTTTTACAAAAATGATAGTTGTCTTGTAACTAACTTTTTCTATAAGTTTCTTAAAAAATATTCTAGCTGTTGGGTGGGTCCCATTTAATTTGGCTGTATCAGAATGTCTCTCTCTCTCTTGCCTATACACTAAGTATTTTTCTCTATCTTATTTGGGAACTAGCTGGGTTTAGCATTACGTTGGTTAGGATGTTGATAGTTCCAACCTTATTTGTACTAATGTCAGTACCGACTCTTGGCTTAAGGGGCTTGGACCCAGGTTCAAAGCATACTGCACACCAAAAAAACCCTCAACCACTAGCCCTTTCTACAACGACCTACAAGTAGATCGTAGTATCACTCGAAGCAGTTATGGGAGGTCATAGAACTAGGTTTCTACAGCTAGAGGGATACTGCGCTGTGGCACCCATGTGTTTTCCTATACTTTATACTGATCTACAACTTCACATACATGAAAGACTTCACGCTGATGCTTTACTTCATAGATTTTCACTTATTATAGAAACATATCAGAGAAAAATATAAAATGTATTCTTTTGCATAAATAAGTAAAAAGCATGCATATTAGTACATATGAACATAAATTATGAATACACATACACAAGACTTCGCCAAACCTTCTTCTTCTTTATTAAGATAGATCTTTCAGTACATACAACTTCTCAACTTACGCACCCAGCTCAGGTGGTATATGCACTCAACTATAGACTCTTCCAAGGCCTTTGCACACTCAACTACGGAGCCTTCCATTTAAGGCCCAAAATACAGACTAAAGACAGAAAGTGTGATCAATTCATCAATATATCCCTATCCTTGAAAAAGAATTACATCTCCTTATATATATTTCATTACTACAAAACCATGGTCCACATACTATGGGTTTGATAAAATAATGAGATAAAACCCCAATACCCATTACAAAATGAGGGGCTTTGACCCAACCCAAAGCCCCTAGACTTTACGCAGTGAATAGAGCTTCACGGACTTCATGCACTTCGCTCCTCAAAATGCAGAGTCTTTGACCAAAAATGGACCAAGTTGGGTCATGCCCAACAAGCCCCCAACACTCACATATGAATCATCCCGAGTCACTTAGCTGTTGTGCCCCGAATCTTTGCTGTGATGCTCATGTAGGCGAAATTATACTGGTGAAGTATTTATGCTACCTGCTTCTCCTTTCATCATACCTCTTCCAACAATGCCTCTGTGGTTGGTCTAACAGTCTTCTGTAGCACTTCTTTCTCCCTCTGTTGTAGCTTCGTGAGCTTACTATCAACTGCCTGTGAAATCTGAAGGCCTCATCCTGCCACAGTTGAGTCCTTTCTATCAAAATCGTCTACTTTCATCAAAGGTCTTCAATCATCTTTTGAAGAGTCTTTCCTTCAGTGATCCTTGCGAACCTCTGTGATACTGGTAAGGTCTTCACAGTTGCCCATATTTCATCCAAGTTATTCTACTTCATCTAGAACTCCTTGTCAATCTTTTGAATGTTTGGATCCTCCTGCAGTGAGGTCCAAATATGCACGGTTTCATCTAGTAGTTTGGCACAATCCACCACTGTGTTTGTGATCCCTTTTAGTGTAGATTTCAAATCTTTTTCCCTCTACTCACATACTTCTGGTGGTGTGACTGGCTATAGCCTCATTTACAGCTCAATAATATTGACTTCATACAGAAACTTCATCTTTGTGAGCTTATTATTTGAGTCTCTTATCATGAGGGTAAGCTTCACAACCTTCTCTGCTAGTGACTGCTCTTCGTAGACCTTCACGTCCAGAATTGTGATACAAATATATGCAATGACTTTTTATAGCTGCTTCTATTGTTGGCATGCTCCATCCATTTCCTTTCTCAATTGATCAAGCTCCTTCTTTAGCGAAGCTCTTCCTTTCCACTTGAATTCTTAACAACAAAGTGTGTTGTTCTTGCTCCTTTAGTTCATCTGTAATATTTTGATGGAGCTCATGTAATACCTGAATCAACAGCACGAAAATGTTCATGTTGACGTTGTCCCAGGGTTTTTCTCATTCTATGTCCTCTAGTTATTCAAACTGCAATGCTCCATTAGGTACCTGCAAAATCCTTACTCCGAATGTTTTTTTCTATTTCTCGCTCTGGCTGCAGTAATTGACCTATTTGTGCTGGTTGTCTGGATTTCTGTGCCACTACCTTTAACTCCACAATGCCTTGATACAACACTGTCAAGATCATTTTATACCGATCACTGACCTTATCCCAGGTCTTAGCCGTTACTTCCTGGACCTTCTCCCCAATCTCATCGATGTCCCCATCAGTGAGGACAAGCGGTATTTTCTCGCCTTCTTTTTCTTCCTTGGTCCCAATGTAGTTAATGTAGTTACTATATTTTTGATGATGAACGATGATTCCTCTTTTAGATCTATGTCACTGAGATGGGCCTGGATATCTTGTTATGTTTCTGGCTCTATCTTTGGCTTTGGTTCCTCTGCTTCTTTTCCTTTGTATGTCCCTCTTGGACCTACATGTTGCGCAGTGCCCCCTTCTGCTTCAGTGTTGTCTATGTTTGGGGTCATCCATTTGGCTGGCCACTACTGTAGTATTGTGAGCAGGTCATCTTCAGTGACCAAATATGGCAGAGTGTTCCATATTTCCCTTAGATCCTTTCGCGCCTTGATGTATACCCTGTGAAAATCTGCCCTAAATGCTATGATGTTGCAATACTACCCATACATACTAGGTGATAACCTAGGATACTGGTTCACCACCATGTGAAAATCCATGCTCAATAGCACAAAGAAAATTATGTTCTCCTATGTGTGCAACAACTCCTTAGTATGCCACAGTGAGGCATACTACGTGGTTTCACATCCATCTATTTCAAGAGGAGGAAAATGTGAGTCCTCTGGCTCCTTCCATGTGATTAGCACAATGATCAAGATCAACCACGTGTACTGAAATGTTTTTCCTTCCCCCTGCCCTCCCTGGCAATCCTCCAAAAAATCCCTACATAAGTACCCGACCTAGTTGAATAGGACCCCATCACTGCATTGCACAGCCACAGAAACCACGACTGCTAGAACTTCATTCATTCTACACTTCCTCATTCTTTTTCTTGCTAAAATATATGTGGTGAAGCACACCCCTTGTTCATTGGTAGAGTTGATATCATAACCGCGCGACTTCTTGATAATCCCTAACTTCTCCTTCATGGTCTGTGCCATTTCCTTGTCTTGGATTTTACCAATGAAATCTTCAATGGGGTCCGTTGCTTGGTGAGGTAGCCCAATAATCCTTCTTATTAGCATTTCATTGATTGGGATCCTTGTTCCCAACCAAAGGCATCCATCATGAACAAATGATAGTAAATATCGCACATAGGTTGTGTTGGATGTGCTTCTATCGAAGTGTGGCACATACAACATGTTTAATAAACCTAATATTTGCAATCTTGTAGCTCACCAGTGTGGCTCCAATCTCGTAACTCCTCTCTATGGATAATAGACCTAGTGTAGTTACTTGGTTCGAACTATGGATATTTTCTTCTATCATTGAAGTTCCAATCCTCCATTTTCAGTTGCAGGATTTTCCCCAACACTTTTCCTTCAAATGGAACTTTCTCTGCTAGCAACGATGTGAATGTGTTGAAATTTACATATTTAAGATCTTTGACCGGTTTGGCACTCCATTTTCTTGATGGAAAATATGGTGGCAATACAGAGGGAACTTCTATGCCCTATGTCTCTGTCTGAGGTATCTTCACTTCCTCCTTGCTGTCATGGATTTCCTCTGATTCTTCCTGTTGTACTTGATTCTTTGCCTTCTCCTTAGGTTTCTTATCTTGCCTAGGCTTTATCTACTTCTCTTTTAATGTCTTCTTCCTTGGGGAAGTTCTGAGATCTACTCCTTCAGCTGACCTCTTTTCAGGTATTTTCTTGGGTTGTTCTCATGTAACTATTTATTTCCACAACGACCTCACGTGCCTTGGGGACATGGGTACATTCGCTGCTTCAGATTGACCAACTTGGGTTTCCATGACTTTGCTATCCATTTTTTGCAAATTCTCTAGAAATTTCCTCAAAGCTTCTCTCAGACATACAACAACTCACTTCTCTCACATTTAGTTGCAAATTCTCAAACTGAATTCTCCAGACAACAAAATATAAAATGTGGTGCGGGACATGGCCTTTATAGCAAATTTGAATTTCTAGCCTCATGATTGGCTTAGATTTTTCTCATTTAATGTAAGTACAGCACTAGAATCAGCCAAATGTGCTTCATAAATGCATTTATCATGCACCCTTTTAACGAAAAATTTCTTTTAACAGTATAATTTTCCTTCCAATGGTCATATGTTTTCAGTTATCTTAGAAAATTAGACAATAATCTACCCTCTATCAAGGTTATTTCAAGTTTCAACATAATTCTGAATATTGTGCAGTAATATTCCTTTGGCACAGTTCTTTCATATCTCAACACACTTTTGAATATTGCGTAGTAATTATTCTTTGGCACGGTTCTTTTAGACTTTGACATATCCCTGAATATTGCGCAACAACCTTCTTCAGCGAAGTCCCCTTCTACAATGTAGTTTATAGCCTAGTTCCCACTTTCAATTGCAGGTGGCACTAAGACTCTTCTCCTTTTGTTCTTTAGTGCGAAGCTCTAGGGACAGAGTCGTCCCTGTATATCTTCAATCTGCTACCATTCACTCATCCTGGGATGAGTTGATCGTTTAACTTCGCGAGCTAAACTACGCCACCATCAGAGACATGTTTGATGATATACGACCCTAGCAAATGTGTGTTAAATTTTCCTTGTAAATATATGAATTTTCTATCAGATAAGAGTACAAGATCGCCTTCTCGGAATATATTTTTCTTGATGTCACTACCATTGTAGGATTTCTCCCTTGCTTTTTGTATTTTTTGGTGAAAGCATACTATAAACCTGTCCTCTTCCAAAGCAAGCAACTGTGCCATCCTCTCCTCCATTATATCATAATTTTCCATGTTTGTGAAGGCTGCAATTCTTAAGCTAGACACAATGTACTCCATAGGCATGACTGCTTCTTGTCCATATACCAACCTAAAAGGTGTCTGGCTTGTCAATTTCTTGCATGTTGTCCTGTATGCCCATAACACTGCTGGAATTCTAAGATCTTAGTCTTTCATGTTCACATTTCACACCTTGGTGAGTGCATTCTCCAAAATTTTATTGAAAGCTTTGATTGTCCCATTTGCTTGAGGGTGATATGGGGTACTTTTCTGATGGTGTACTTAAAAATCTTCAATCAATGCCTCAATAGTGTGATTCAAGAAATGTGAGCCTTGGTCACTCATTAATATCTTCAGGCACCCAAATCGATATAGAATGTATTAAAAAATGAACTTCATGATGGTATCCACGCTCAAATCCTTCACTAGCTATGCCTCATCCCATTTTGTCAAATAATCAATTGTAGTGATTATGTTTCTTGCATTTGTCTTCTTTCCTAGTGGTTTAATAGGTCTAACAAATTCAATAGCCCACTTGTCAAATGCTTGCAATGTCACCTGTGGGTTTAATGGCATTTCGTCTCTTCTAGATGGCCTTCTTGTTCTTTGACATATATCACATGCTCGACAAAATTATTTTTCATCCTTATGTATTGTGGGCCACCATAACCCAGCCTTCAAGATTTTCTACGCAGTGGCCATTCCTCCATAATGTCCACTTGTGACTCCTCCATGAGTTTCTTCTAGAATACTCTGCCTTTCATGCTCAGGGACGTATCTATGCAGTATTTCATTCAGTCCCATTTTGTACAATTTCCCTGCAATCAATGTGAAATCAACTACTTTTATCACTAACTCCTTCTTCTGCTACATAGTGTACTCCTCAGGCGCCATTCTTGTGGCCAGAAACTAAATAATATCTGCGAAGTAATCATCTGCAACCCTAATTGTGAAGAAATGCGCATCGGGAAGGTTATCATCGATAATGATGGGTTCTTCTATTGTCTCCAATCTCGACAAATGCTTAGGCCTGAAATTTAATCTTCCCGGCTTGACTACAATCTCAAAGTCATACTCTTGGAACAACAACAACCATCGATAGATTTTTCCTCCTAAAATAGGCTTATTCACCAACTATTTCAGTGCAGAGTGATCAATGAACATCTTAAAATGTGCTCCCAACAAGTAGAGCTTGAAATTGTGTAATGAATAAACCATAGCTAACCCTTCTCTTTTTGTTGTAGTATAGTTATTTTCTGCCTTGGACAATTTTCTGTTTGCAAAATATATGGGGTGATCAACTTTGTTTGCTCCTAGTTGTGCTAGTACTACACCTAGCATTATGAAAGTTGCATCGACATGTACATGAAATTTGTTATTCCATTCTAGAAAAACTAAGATCGACGCAGTTACCATCTTCTCCTTTAGTATATCTAGACTCTTCTAACATTCTTTGTCCCATTTAAAAGTGACATCTTTCTTCAATAACTTCTCCATTGGTATAGTTATCTGCGCATACCCCTCTATAAAATTTTTGTAGTAACTAGTGTGTCCAAGCATCATGTGAATTTGTCTCACTGTTTTCGGCGTTGGAAAGTTCACAATGATAGCTATCTTCTCGGGGTCCACCAACAAACCTTTTTGCACACAATATTCCCTAATAGTATGCCACAAGGAACATAAAATATATAATTTTTCAAGTTAAGTGAAATATGATGCTGCCTACATGTATCCATCATAAGCCTTAAGCTCACAATATGTTTCTTTAATAGCCCAAAGACTTTCCAATCATTGAAGTAAACTTCCAAGAATCTGTGTATGTACTCCTTAAATGTTGCGACTAGAGCTCTAGAAAATATGGCGGACACATTATTCAAGCCAAAAGGCATCACCATGTATTGAAATGAGCTCCACTTTGTTGCAAAAGTTGTCTTATGTCTATCTTCTGGCACAATTTTGATCTAATGGTAACCCAAAAAGCCATCTATGAAAGAATATGCCTTGTGACCTCCTACATTACCAAATACTTCGTCTGTAAATGGTGTAGGGAAAGGGTCATGCACACATGCATCATTTAGTTTCCTCAAGTCAACACACATTTTTCTCTCTCTCCCTTAGTCTTATTTTCCTAAACTATCATGGTACTTACCCATTCAAACTCTTCGACAGGTTCACTGATCCCTGCTGCAAGCATTTTGTCTAGTTATTCCTTCACCTTTTCCTTATATTTTGGATTCAACCTATAGGGTATTTGCTTCACAGGCTTTGTGTCAGGTTTAATAGGGATCCTCATAACTCCTAGGTCCCCTAATATGCCCTTCATTTCTAAAAAATTCGTAGGGAATAGCTCCTGTTATTCATGTAGCAGCTCTGTGATTTTACTAACTGTGTCTACATCCCAATAGTCTCCAATTGTCACGAACTTTGGTTCTTCCTCTGTTCCAATATTCATTTTCCGTGTTTTAACTAGCTGTGTTATATCTGGTAATTTTGGTTCTGGTCCAACAACTTCAGGATGTCCTTCCCATTTTCGTATATCAACATTGTGCAGATCTTCATCTTCTTCAACAATGATATTATAACATTCCAATGCATTGTGTAAATGTGTAGCCCAATCATGCTGCCAAGTTAATGGAGCTTCATTCTCAAAAACATTTTCTTTGATTACTTGAAGAGTCGAGTCTGTACATGGACAATCATCTTCAAAACTAAATGTTAGCATGAACCCTTCAACCAAAATTGTCTAGCTCATAGTTCCATGTTGCAGTTCTGTTTCAAGATACCAATTCATAGGAATCGTTTCTAATGCGTGCATAAGCCCATGTACCCACTCTTCTTCTGTAATTTCTTTCCAAACCAAAGTGTAGCAATGAATATGCTCCCAAGGATTGACCTTACCATCATACTTTACTTCTATTTTAGTGTCGATTGAGCCAAACCTGATCCACATAAATCTTCAACACTACGGCCAATCTGATATATTTCTTCTATGAGTACCCCACCGTCTAGCAACTATAGCCTTCAGGGCTACATCCAAAGCTTGCAAACTCTGCTCTTATGGTATTTATCTTTCATATTCATCCAGAAACAGGCTTACATCTCCAATCCCATCATAATAAGGTAGATCACATACCTCATAAGTTATGAAGTGAAGTGATTTCATGGTAGAAACTTCATATAACATGTTCTTCCAATTTTCCAGTTCTTCCTCGGAATATGAAATACAAGAACTGTCCTGTTCCCAAATAATTTTCCATCTATAGTGGGATTAATCCAATATTCCTCTTTAGTTGTTATTTGATAAATGTTATCGATATCCACATCTTAGTACTCATCCCAGATAGGCTCTGTATAGTGCACTCCTTCTCAGGGGTCTAGAGGGACAATGACCCTCATATAATCTTTTTCGAATACCATTTGTCTCTTCTTCAAATTGATTATAACCAAATTATTGAAAGCCCAATCCAAACGAAGCAGTGCTGGATAAGGGTTTTCATCATCTAAAATTTCAATCACTACAAAGTCTGCAATAGTTTAGAGTCCTTTGATGTCTACTATGACTCCAGGTAACCTTCCCATAGGGACGATCTTCTACTGGCTAGCCATCCTCAACTGTATTGGCGACCATTGCAACTTTGGTCTTCCCATTGACTCCCAAGTTTTCTTAGGTAATACATTGGCATCAAATCCTAAATCAAGGATTACCTGATCCATATCATATTCCCCAATCTATGCAGTTAATCTCATTTCCTTCCCCGTTCTCTTCTTGTGTCAATGTCAATTGTTCATTGTGCGTAGATCGCTTCATAGACTCTCTTTATTAGCACAAGAGTTTATTAAATCCCTGAGCCCTTCGACAACCCTCTTATTGCTTATCAACTTCATGCAAGTCTAAAAACGACTTCAAAATACTTGGATCTAATTCTTGCATCAGAGTAGACACTATGTCACAGTCCTTCTTTGACATTAACTTTGGTTCGTGGTAGATGTTGAAGCCCAAACATCCATGAAGCTTCACTTCGCTCCCATGCAAATTTCTTTTTCCTTTAAAATACTGGACCTAGGGGCCTCTTCTGTGGTCTTTCTTACCCATCTCCCTTCTACTTTCTTCTTACATTTATCACCTCCTGTCACGACTCCACTCCTTGTTACGATGTTGATGTGTGGTTCATCCTCCCTTGGCTCAGCAGTCATCATTTGGACATTTGTTGTGGGTTGGTGGTTCCCTTTCTCTTGCATCTTTGTGATAAGGACGAGACATTCTTCTATCACGTGATAAAAATATTTGCAGTAGCTGCAAGTTGTAGTAGGGTTCTAACAATCTCTTGCGAAGTGTCTTGCCTGTCTAGAGTTGATGAGCACCAGTATTGCAATAAGAATGCTGCAACTCCTGGGGCTACCAAATTTACTTCATCAACCCAGGGTTCGTACAATCTTGGAGGTGACAGTGCTATTGTTGGCTTGGTGGAGCCTGACCCAGGTTCAGCGTTATTTAGCCAAATAAATCCCTACGCCATTGGCCCTTTTGGCATCAACCCGTGGAGCGCAAACCGAAGTCTCACTCGAAGTAGTACGGGGGGATGCTGGAATCAAGTTTCCACACCCTGAGATGGCTGTGATGTTGGTTTATTCCTTATGTTCCTACTTTCACATAGCTCGTTAAGTTCTAGGGTTTTGTCTGTCTAGGCCTTTATTCCGCCCTTCAGTACCTTCGCAAAGGGGTACGACTGGCCTTCGCGCAGCCCTAACCTACGGTTTAGGTACTTTCATGCTGGTAAAGCATCGCATAGAACAAGTTTCCATGTTATCCTTAAGTGTTTAATTATCTTACTAAACAATCACAGTTAGTGTCGCGTAAACAAATATTCTTGCGTTCGATTAATCAACGTAATTACATATATTCGTGCATCACATAAGCATTGTAAATAAAATCCATACACAATATGAGAAGATGTATTAACAGGAAACAAAGACATAGAATTTGTAGAATAGTTCTCTTTATTGATATCTTCAAATGATTCCAGACTCTATCCACCCTGTGCACATAGCGGCAGGGGTCCACGCACTCAGCTGCAAACTTCTACTATAGGCTTTTGCACACTCAGCTGTAGAGCCTCTACCTACTGTATGACCTGAAACTTAAATTTTCTTCCCTATCGCTCAAGACTTCTTCTACAACTTATGACTCATCAGAACTACTTAGAGCTTACTTACTTAGCTCTTTTTATACAATCCCATGGTCCACAAGCCATGGGTAGATATTTTACAGCCTGTCACACGGAATGAGTCGAGGTTGCGGACAAGATCGACCTTCCTAGTATCTAAAGATATCTAGTGACAAGAAAGCCAATAAAAAAACTATCTTTCTCTAAATATGCAATTAAAAACAAAGGCAAACAAGTGTTTTAGGCCTACCTTGGGTCTAATGCAAGTTTGTGGAAGCCTCACTCCTTTGCTCCAAATGAGCTTCCTTGAAGTAAGTCTGCAAACACAAACAAGCAAACAAATTAAATAGCACCTGAAAAGCCAATATCATAAAGCATATCCATCATAATGATCAAGGAGATTATGAAACAAACCACATGAGACAATTTGTTGAGAAAAATGAATCTGATTGTATTAATTCAAATCAAAGAAGAACTTTACAACCTGTGCCTTGATGCTGTACAAGCTCCTCCCAGGGTCCGACAAGAAGTCTCCTCTACTTTGACAAGTTTCACTCACCTCCCAATGAAGTCAAAAGGTATGTGATCTTTCCTCTCAAGCTTAACTAGGAAGTCCCAATTCCACCAGCATTTACCCTCAAAAATGTTCAGCTTCTAACCTCCCTAGCAACTAACCCAATGCCTTAATTTATAGTGCAATGGAGGGAA
>APFE030566067.1:0-30239 GCA_000404065.3 Pinus taeda | reverse complement strand
TAATCATTATAAATGACTAATTTAGTCATATATTCATTTTATTTGTGTTCATCATTAATCAATATAAACTACTAATTTAGTAGTTTCAGATTGATTTTATGTGTTCATTATTAATCAACTTAAATTAATTAGTATGATTTAAAAAATGTCTTACAATGTGCATGTTCATCTAATATGAAAACGTAAAGTTGCATATGTCAATTACAATACTAAACAATATCAAGGACAACTATAAATGATTTCAACCACATAAATTATATTATATGAAATGTTAAAGTATTACAATATAAGTTTCCAACTTAACATTGTTTGAACTACAATTTACCCATGAAATTATATATCATCATTTCAAAACATTATCATTGTGTTGTCAAAGCATTGCAGGTGAATTGAACAACTCTGAAGACTTGACCATCAGTCTCTCTGTGTGTTTCTTATGCGGGATATTGGCTCTAAGGGTAACACTAGACCAATTCTCTTCTCTCTCTCTCTTTCCATTTGTCGCTCCAGTGTTATTTATCTCCTCTTTCTTCAATTCCTGCTTCTTACCATCAATATTAAGTTCTTTTTTCTGAAAATAAAAGAAGATACAATACAAAGTGTAAGACATGAAAGACAATGAACACTAAATTATAAACTAAAGTAGAATATAAAGAGTTTATACGACATATTCCTCGACATCAACAATGTCAAAGCCATTTTCCCCCATACAAGTAAGAAACTCGAATAAGATTTTTTCAGTTAGGCAATAATGGCCATTATAATGTGGCCAAATTCCCTGTATAAAAAAAAAAAAATGTCAGCATAAAAAAGAACACCCTAGTAACTCGGTATTAAACCTTCAAGGAAATATTCAGCACAATCATGCCAACTAAGTTACATGCTAAAAATCTCAAGTTGTAGATAACTTATGAAAACAAATAATCTGAGGTGTGATTTTTAATCCTTGTCATTTTATTCGCAACAAAATTTCATTTTATAATGCATGAATTTGGTCAAATATATAAGCAACATGTGTTCAAATAACAACATGAAAGTAAAACTTTTCTAGTAGCCATGAAAGTCTTTTAACACAAACTAGCTACAAGGATTCCAATCAATATTGTGTAATACTAATTTCATCTTCAAGATTTGGTTGTTGTTTAAATGGACACGATACCACGTATTTTCAATCTCATAGTTAAAAGACAAAATAAAATTAAAAGAAACGTCCAAAATACAATCAAACAATAAAAAGAGGATATCGTGGAATGGACACTATAAGTATAAAAATATACTTACTTGTCCACTGATGTCGTGTTTGGAATTCCTAAAACATTTGTTTGCCCAAAAAAATCATGAGGTGAAATAATCACAACATTAAAAACCATAAGAATCCCTACTAGAAACATTTCTAAAGTCGGTGGCTCAGGTGCCTAAAGTATCTCTAACAACAAATGAATCATATCCAATACATGCTCTGCATTATCTCCCCGTCCTTTTTCCAATCACATTTCCTGTAACCTGCCCACAACAAAGTCAAGTAGCAATCAAACAAAGGCATTGACATTTTTTCTAATCTTTTATATCTATAAAATTTGAATCTGATTTGTTTTAGGAACATATTAATTCATATTTAAAGCGTTCTTGACATATGTGAATGTATCAATCAAGTAGGACCTCAAAAAAATCGACATCAATGAGGTCCTCAACAAATTTCTACAGTATTAATATTTTTCTTGTTGTGATATCTTGGTAGAAAAAAAAACATATCAGCGAAAGAAAAATCCATATATTACTTATGTTCAAAGCCTGTATATGGTGTATTCTTAGGCAACTTTTTAAGATGTTCCTCCACCTTTACCAAAGTGAACTATAGCTTGGTTAAAATTTGTATCCTTTCATTCAGCATCAATTTCTGCAAGATAAATGTCATACATTATTCTTTCCCATTTCTCAACATGCTACATATGATAAATTGAAAGTCACATAAAACCAAGAGCAAACCCTTTTCTAACCAAAAAGAAGAAACAAACAGTGCCTCTAATAAAACTTCATTTTAATATCAGTAGATGAAAAGGGAGTGGACCATTTTTGCTGCTTGACTTTATCTTTTTTTGTTATGAGAGTGCTCGAGCTTCAAGAACCAACAAAAGTGAGGGAAGTTATAAATATGAAAAAAAAATTATGTTGACCTTTGTAAACTTCTTCAAAATGATGTGAATGATGCCATTTTTGGATGTGGTAAATCTCATAATAAGAAATGGTCACATTGGATGCAGAGATTAAATATAAAAACTTGTGGACGTGGCATTTATTCTAATAAATTACATTGCAATGACTACCGTGGGTCTTCACGAGTTACATGTCCTCAGTATGTTAGTATTGATGATGAAAAAGAGATGACAACAATAAGTATGGGTGGTCCTAGTTTGTATGGTGGATATCTTCAAACGAAGGTCATCATCTTAATGAACTTAGGTTCTGACATGGTAAACCTAGATCTGGTCCTCACCCAATTTCATTCCATCATACTTTGTCAAGACTCAAGTGGACATAATGGTCCTTCAACTTATAATAGGGTTTCTTTTGAGGTTATATATAGATCTTATAAAAAGAAAATGGATTTTTGGGCTCCAAGAGATATGGATAATTTAAATGATCACAATCATATCTTTTTTTCCCAAGATTCAAATGTAGGGATACATTTTGTGGATTTTACTAATACATAGAATGAAATAAATAATCCATGAGGAGGATTTACTGGTCATTGTATTAGGGAAATACTCAAAGATAATAAGACTCATGAATTATGATGTGATTTTCGTTGAAGACTCTTCTCATAAACCTGTTATGGATCACAGAAGCCTTAATTCAACAAGACTATTTAGGTTCAAATCAAAGATGGTGTTGATTCTTGTAGCTCCTCAATTGTTGGTAGTTTTTAAGGTATGAATTTCAGTTCCTCAAGGGTAGGTGCCTTCAACTTAATTGCATCTACCTTGGTCTTATCACCCAAAAGCAAAACATAATCAACAAACAATAAATATGTTAGGTTTAGGGCTCTTCCTATTTGCATAGTTGTCAAGCTTATATTTCTTTTTTACTATGTTATAGCTCTGTTGAGACCACCTACTCTACAGTAAAAAATAGCAGAGGATCCATTAGTCGTACCTACCCATGGTCTCGTGTAGGCATGATAGAAGAATAGGCTGAGCCATTAATTAGAATTGCAAATATATTGAGGAAAGACAATTCATTATCTAGTTAACCAAGTGCACATTGAACCCTATATGGATGAGTAGCCCTAAATAAAGCCAGATTTTTATATCATGTGCCTTGGAAATATAAACTCACTAACATTGTTTGTAATTTTTTGGTTTGAAGTTATAAATTTCTTCTTGGGATACTCATATTTCGTAATGAATTTGTTTCCCAAGAAGGATGCCAAATTGTTCTAAGGACATGGAATCAGCTTAGTGACTTTGAACCTACATGTAATAATTTTTGCAATGATTTTGTAAATGCAATTACATATTGATATGGGTCTGAAATCATCAAAAGTTTCATTCTTGCCTAATTTTTGGGATTAATGTAGAATATTAAACAAAATTAACACACATGAAAACATACCAGAGACATAGAAATGGTGAAAAAACCTCAGCCTTATTGTATTCCTCTCATAATGCAATGTACAAATAATGATAATAGTACAAATAAATACATGAGGAAGTTTGTCTCAAGATAGTAGGTCTATCTTAGAAACTATAGTTGAGCAAATATCTCAACCAAACACTAATCTAGGAGCCTAACTAGTTGTAGATAATCTCTCAACCAACTAGGCCTAAACTGACTCCTAACCATGAGGAACAAACTCAATCTAGAAAGGTAGAATTAAATCCAACTTTCTTGATTTTAATTAATTTAATTGTTTTGGACTTATAATTGTTTTCATCACATGAGAGTGAGGCTAACATTCCCCCTCTCAATGATAAGTCCAAAATAACAACCAGGAACCATCTTCCAAGTTCTCATGCTGAAATCGTTGATCCTCAAAAATGCTGCCTGAAAAACTGGCAAAGATGGATGCTGAAAAACTCCAATCTAAAGAGAAATTGAATCAGCGGCAAGTCTGATACATCTCTTGAAAACTCCATCAGGTGCCAAGCTGCAAAAGGATCCATATATCCTTTTCTTTAAATCAACATCCTTTTTCCACTGACAAAATTTTGATGACGCCCACTGGCAAATTTGCTTGTCCACTGACAAAATATTGAGAACACCCACTAGCGAATTTGTTGATGTTGAAACTGCTCACTGTTGTTTGTTGAAAACTACTCACTGGCTGCTTTGAGGAAGATGATGACTTCCCACTAGCTACTTGATGTTACTACATCTTGTTGACTTTGTCGAAAATTTTAGTATGACAACCTTCAATTCCATTATTATCATTTTCCCCCATCTGTCAGCTGAAAGGAGAGACAATCAACATTTGATTTTGGAACCCCCCCCTTGAGGTGTAGGAGATTTCACCATCTTCATTTTACTATATAATTTGTCTTCATGTGAAACTAAATCCTTCGGTAACACATAGAAAACTATTTGACTGTAGATGACCACTTCCAAGGATCAATCCATGAGTAATTGATCTTCACTCTAGGTGGTTGATTTCTCTTGCAGCATCTTTCGGATGAATGATTTTTCTTGCCACAATGGTGACAAGGATGGAGGTCAAAGGATTTACTCTCCATATGGTCATTTCATTTACAATGGTTACACTTAACCATATTCTGATCATTGTTGAGAAAACCAACACTTACAAACTGAACTGGCCTTGAGAAATTTGGAACAAACAAAGTGTTTTATTTGTTGTATCCTAGGCCATAACAGTCTTTGTTGAAGGATATTTCTTCCCAAGGTCTGATCACTTTATTGGAAAGACTATCCTGTTGTTGTTCTTCATACTTGTTGCTTCTGCTAACATTCTGTCCTTGATTTATTAAACCTTCTATGTCACATTGGGCATCAATCACTAACAATTCATCGGTTTGACATGTTGCATCAAACTGATCAATTTGATCTTTGGTACTACTTGTTGCATCATTAAGTAGTACAACTGGTTGGTTGATATCACTCATGTCACAACTTATATCAACCTGATTGATTAGTTCATCTGTGCACAACTTATATCAACTTGCTTGATTAGATCATCTGTGTTGTAACCTTCATTAATATGTTGAATAAGATCACTTGTATCACAACTTACATTTGTTGTTGTGATGAGATCTTTTGTGTCACAACTTGCATCTATCTTCTCTACACATTGTGCATCAAGTAAATCTTTCTTTTCACTTAACTTAATTTGAAGTGCATGAATGAGTTTTTCTTTCACTTTGAGCTCAATTTGAAAGTATTTCGTTGCTTCTAATGTACTGGTCATTTGATTGAATAAGGTTTGACTTTGCTTCAACTTCCATTCCAGTATTTCAATTTTGTTTTGTAACTCGTGATTGCAATCTTGCAAATCTTTAATCTCCAGTTCTGCACTTTGAAGACGTTTTCCTCCTTTACCCATTATGAGTTTTGACACACTCACTTGTACTCGCTCACTTGCTTGCTTGATTTTGCTTGATGATTGCTTGTAACACTTGCGGGATTTGAAGATCCTGCTCGCTTGAATTCTTGAACTTGTGTGCCTAATTTAGTTTATCAATGGAATGGTTGAACTCACGCTCGCTTGAACTTTGTGAATGCTTCAATTGGCTTGACTCTTACTTGAAATTTTTGTTAACAAATGAACACACGCTCGTTTGAATTTTGTACTAGGATGAGGGTGTCGGATACCACTGAAAATGCACCCAATGTTTACAATGACAAGTTCAAATGATATTGACTCACTTGAAGAGAAATGACTTAGTTGAGGAGAATTGACTTACTTTACCTCCTATAAATTCACAAGTTGGGTGTTGGTTTTGACCGAAAATGCACCTTTACAATTCAACTCAATTTCATTTGAATTTGTTTACAAGTTAACTTACAAATTATGATTTTTCAAGTTACACAATGACCAATTGTCGTTGAATGTTGATGTAGTCTTTTGAAATACATGAGTTTGTAGTTGCATTAACTTGATTGCCTTGCATGAATTTGCTTGTTGATGTAGAATGTTGATGTTGCCAACTTTTATTATGGGTTGCAGTTGCGTAAATGCATGTGATTGTTTGTGCTTGATTGAATGCTCATTACAGCGTCTTAATTTCAGGTTCTTTGATTAATGTGCTTGTTTCTTTCACTTGCTTTAGACTCCTTGTGTGTGTTAGCTAAGATAATTGTAGTGTCAAAACTAGACACAAAAACATGCATTTTCAATCACTACACAAGGTGTACCTAAGATCCCCTTATTCAATTTTAGGCGGATCTAGGACACATCAACACCACAAAAAATATGTTTTTATTAAATATTAAAGTACATCAACCTTTTATCTTTGAAACTTCTCAAAATTCCAAAACTCCTTGAAAATTTTCAAAACTGCTTGGAAGCAAATTGTCTTCAAAACTGACTCACCCACTTTCTTCAACAAAATATTAAAATTACCTCCTTAAAAAATACACCTTATCACTCCATTACAACGAAATAATCCCGCCCTTTATAAAAATCCCACTTGTCACTCCACACTAAAAAAAGTGCACACTTATCTCTCCACTTTTAAAAATTGCACCTTCCTTTTACTTTAGAAACATAAACTAAATATGGGTCTCGAACCTTCCTTTCACTTTAGACACGTTTATTACAATGCTATACACTTTCTCACTCTATTTATAAACTTAAAAAAAAAAATCTTTTAAATTCCAATTTAAAAGAACTTTAATGAGTCGCTTTAATAAAGTGAGTTAAAAAGTGAATTCAGGTTTATGGAGGTATTTAAAAAAATAGCATGCATTCACCAAAATTTGATCGAAAGCTACTGCGGCACATGAAATTCTTCACTAAAAGTGCCGCCTATTTGACTGTTTACTGGAAATTCTTCGAAAGGATCAGGCACGTCCTCCATTACAACCAATGTCGTCTTCATCATTTTCTGTGATTTTTAAATTCTTGCATATCAATGTAATTGTCTCCCTTGGGATTCGCTTCTTGCATATCGCTACAAGGTCTGTGCGCTACAAGCATCTTCAAACTTGACCAGTGTACCTCAGATCTTCAAGAATAGGTCCAAGTATCCACTCATTGAATTAGATGCTGGAAGGTCAGGATAATTCCCATGTTAAGAAACACAACCGCGAAATTCACACGCCATTTCCTATGCAATCATTAAATTGTTCGTTTGATTTCCTCTAGCATTTTTCCACTAGTAATTGCACATGACTCCAAGCTTCACGCACAATGTGTCCATGCAACAACGTATTGAACTGGCCGCACCATGCTACAATATCCTCATTCACATGCTTCTTTTTTCATACACAGAGTTGCATACACCTCCGTACTCTAGCATTCCTCCCAAATGCAAAAGGAATTCACACAATACATTGCATGCGCCATAGATATTTTTAGCTCTAATACCACATGTAGAATATTAAACAAAATTAACAGACATGAAAAAATACCAGAGAAATAGAAATGGCAGAAAAGGCCTCAGCCTTACTATATTCCTCTCATAATGCAATGTACAAATACTCATAATAGTACAAATAAATATATGAGGAAGTTTGTCTCAAGATAGTACATCTACCTTGGACACTATGGTTGAGCGAATATCTCAACCAAACACTAATCTAGGAGCCTAATTAGTTGGAGAGAATCTCTCAACCAACTAGGCCTAAACTAACTCCTAACCATGAGGAACAAACTCAATCTAGAAACATAGGATTAAATCCAACTTTCTTGATTTAATTAAATTAATTGTTTTGGACTTATAATTGTTTTCATCACATGAGAGTGAGGCTAACAATTAAATCCTGAAGTGTTGAATGTCTGAAGGAAGTCATAGAACCCCTAAAAGAATTATATTGTCCTATTAAGTGGCTAAAGGTTCTTATCCTTTTGGAAACAATGTATAATTGTTTGTAATTATTCCTTTGATATTGGATCTATCAGTGCCTTATTACCCACCTCACCTACAAAACTAGGAAAATATGAAGTCATATTTAACTCTCTCTGAAATTTATTCTATCATCTTCTTTATAAATTCCTTCAAAATGGCCTGTTGATGAGAAAATTTCTCCTCAAGATGAGACACCTTCTCATGAGTAAAATTTTGTTGATAAACTACATATTGAGGAAATTTTTAATTATAATTATGAGATGTTCTAAGAGAAAAAAGCTCTGCTATTTAGTAAAGGCTATGCACGAATGTTAGTGATTTGGTACGAGGAAAGACATGGGCAGTGAGGAAATTGTGGAGATTCCCTACAACTCTTTTCTCAAATGTGACATGTGAGGATGTATGCTTATTAAACAACTATATTTGAGAACAAGCACCACTTTGAAGGCAAGACTATTTTGGATATAGGCGCAGGAAGTGGTAATTTGGTAATCTAGTATGCACAAGCTGGTGCAAGAAAACTTTATGTTGTTGAAGCAACCAAAATGTTAGAACATGTATGTCCAAATGTAATAAAAAATGGTGCTAGCCACATTGTTTATGGAAATGAAGGATCTATGGAGGATGTCATGTTTCTTGAAAAGTTGATGTCAATTCCAAAGAAAAATAAATCCTAACTCGAATCCTCCATGTTAATGATGACTCTTACCAATAACATCATATGTTGTTAGACATCTTATGTAACGTCAAGTACATTTGAAGGCATAATATACAGAAATAAAGCATAAATGCATTTGTAAAAGCCAAAATAGTTCATGAAAGACAAGATTCCAAACCAGAAATCTTCATTCCCATAAACATATTCATTCCCATGGACAACCAGTTTCTTCATGATCTAAGCACACTTTAGAAGAAAATGAGAAAAAGAAAATCATATATATGGTATTGCTAGACTTTGTCAAAATTTACAAGAAAAATATCATCGCTATCAAAACTATCAATTTTGAATACACTAAACTAGAAGAAAATAGTTTGATGGATCTAGACTAAACTCAAAATTTAAGATGGAGAGAGTGTGTGATTCTTCTTAGCATGATAACTATTCGTGAGGTGTTTTCAATTTTATTCTTATTCCAATATTCACTTATTATTATTAGAGTGTATCTTCTTTAGTTCATCAAATAGCTATCAAAACAAAGAAACAAGAACAAAATTTGTTGGCATTATGCCAGGGCCAAAACCTCTCCCTCTTGGAGAGGAAAACCGGCAAAAAATTCTTCTTATTGAGATTCCAATTGACAAATACCAAGAACATGGCCATTGACCTACTAGGCCACTCCAAGACCAATACACCAATCCTCTTCCTTGTCACTAATGAGATCATCATCATCATTACTATACCATGACTGCTCCTTTATCTAGATCACTTATGCACCATGACTGCTCCTTCATTTAGACCTTCATCATTATTGTGCCAATGCTACACCTTCATTGAGAACTTGATGTGCCACTTATTTTCCTTCACCGAGAATATTATAACATCAATGAGATCTCCACTTAGAGGTATATATATAGCTATACCAAAACCTTCATCTTTGTTAGGATCATGATTGTTATCATGCTCACAGAAATGCTAAGGACATGTTGTGTCTAGGATATATATAATACACTGAGATCCTTTCTCTATCAGTAATGCCGAGATTATGATTGTATCTTTTTATGTACTATGATTTTCACCGATATTTTAGCCATGTTCTCCTTGCACTGAGGTCAATTGCAACTATACCGATATTGTATTACAATGACCCTGTAACTAGGCCAAGATTGCAGTGAGATCACTGTACTTATCACCGAGATTTTGTACCTTCTTGTAACCATATGATATTGTAGACATGTCTAAGATTCTTGACTATAATCATCATCGAGATTGTACCTTTCTGCACCTTCGAAGTTACAGAGGAATCTAAAATTATGTCTTCTCTTCTTTTGTGCAGACCCTGACTGGGTATATATGGTGGTTTTCCCCTGTATTTGAGCCGACAAGTCCACCAAACAGATGTGTCCCCATATGTGAGTTGACTTCATGATAATATTCATTTTGAGGCCAACTTAATTGTTCTCTTCATCGTTTTGCTTGTATTCTTCTTCACTAGAGGACGGTGCTTGTCTTGGAGGCCAACTTGACACTAGGTTGACCCATATTCATGCTCAAGAAGAGATATTTAGCATGACTTTGATCCTTTGACTTTCCTAGACATATCAATGACCAAGAAACTCATTCAAATAATATACAAAAATAATATTTCTTTTTCTTGTCAAGTACAAAGATCAAAATTACACTTACAAATATGGAACCTAGTTACACTTTTGTTCAACACCAAGCTCCCCAAGATGAAAAAATTACTTTTTATTAATGAGAATTACAAAGAAAAAGAATCCTTTTGACAGACTGAAAGGCTCTTCTTCTCCCAATGAGCTTTGCAATAAGAGGTATCTTTACAAAGGTCTCCTCAAGAATCAAATAGGTCCACCTATGATTACAATTTGAAAAACACTTCAAAAGAGTAGATCAGATCCTCCTTAGCTCACACTCTCCAAATAGAGATGATTTGACAACCAAGCTTGCTCACTGTTTAGGAGACAAGAGCCTTTGAAAATCTGAAATCCTAGCTCAAGAATGAGTAATGAATCTCTGCAAGAGTGATGGCTTGAAACCAGTGAAGACCCTCCTACAACAACTAAATATTAGTAGCTAAATAAATTCACACTGGATAATAAAGATTCCCTCAAAGAAAATTGTGTTTAGGTCAGCAGGTATATTGTATCCTCTTTAATATAGCTCAAAATTTCTCCAAGGATGTGACCTCAACTGCTTTTCATCTTTCAACAAAGTGATGACATTCATAGCAGAGATCATTCTAGTGCAACTTTCTTTTGTTAAATATGTTGAATATCAGCCTTACAAGATGCTTAAAATGTCAATGATTATTATTCCTACAAAAAAGATATTAGATCTTTGCAAAATATCTTTATATCAGTGATCTAGAGACTCTCACAGCCATGGATGAAACAAGCTAGAGACACCCAGGAGAGAACCTGCTACCAACTCCAAAGATGAACTCAGAATTGAGTTAAATTTTAATTAAATTTTAAGTTTTCAAGGCTTGAAATAATTTAGAATATTTTTTCAAATAATCAAGTGACCTCAGACCTTAGAGGCCTCTCGCAATAGGTAAAATAATGGGTCTTTAGGCTCATAGTAAGGGTAAAAAATAGTGTATTTTCCTCTAAGAAATTACAATGTAAACCCAACTTCAAAACCTGACAAATGTTTTCCTTAAAAATTACGATATAAAGCCTTCTAAAATTTTGGTCAATTTCTGCCAATAAAACAGGGTTGGTATATCAGATCCAATGCCAAAATCATATGTATAAATCCTCAAAAATATTGTTGAAAAACACCTGCAATGATCAAAGTTGAAAAGTAATGAAATATGGAAATGAAATGATGTCCTAGAGGCTGAAAAAGGTCTCAAAAAATATTCAAAGTGACAAAACTGATGTTCAAACCCTTATGGATGTTAAAACAAATCCTCTGAGGTAAGTGACTATGATAGAAAAACCTTCAGACTATCAAAACTATCAATTTTGAATACATTAAAATCCTAACACATAATACTCAAAATATAGGACAGAAAGTACAAAGTTGAACTCTCAAACATGCAACCTACCATTCATTAAATCTAGAAAACCAATACACTACTAAAGCTCAAAAATACCTTGCTATTCACTAGCACATAGTTCAATCTCACACTCACAACATTTGCAAAAATATTCACCTCCACTCCACCTTCTTTACAGATAAGGAAGGATAGAGGAGGAGACAAAAGTATCCCATCCCTATGGGCTCAAAAAGTAAAACCCCAACCTAATTCTATCTAGGGAAGTATGCCCTCTTTTAACTAGAAGTTTCTCTAGCTCATACGCTTGAGCTAACTTTTAAAAAAGGCTCATTGAAAGTCCTATGTCAAACTCCAAAAGAATAAAAAGCATCTCTTATAAAATTGGAATGTTAAGTCTGGCATAGTAATTATAAAACTGGAAGTGGATGAGACTAATGCATGCATGCCGGAGGCATGCATGTGCCCTCTCAATCTTTCTCCTACATATCTACAGTGCATTATGCTAGACAACTTAGTGAATTGCACGCTCATTCTCCTCATTTACACCCTCATCAAGATTGTACAACAACATTTCATAGGAATCCATACTACAACACGGAATTTGTGCACTTATAAAAAGGATTTTGACCACTTATGAACAATCCAATCTTAGAAGGAAACTGCCTAGATTGGTGGCCCATGACACTTTCAAAATTTGGGCCAGTATTTCAACTAGTTGAACCCCAAGAAGTGTGCTTCCTGGGGTATTTTTAACCTAGGATATAGGCATGTTCTTCTAGTGAAATTTCAGGTTCAAAGTATTATTTCTAATCTAGGGGAATATTCTTCTACTGAAATTTCAAGCTCAATGTATTTCTAAGTCAGTCATGATATTTCCTTCTTTCAAAAATCTACGCATCTATGGTAGATAAAGGGAGAGTCAAAAGACTCATCTCCCATATCAGGAAAGGTCGAGAAAAGGATTGTAGACGATACACCCTCATTTCTCCTAAAATAGTAAGTTTTACTTCCTCTTCACATCGAACTAATATGGTCCTAAAAAGGTCTTCTCTGCTTGAGCTACTGCTGCAAAGGGTTCAACCCAGTAACATCAAGTTAGGATCTTCAAATCCATCTGAAATAAACAACTGAACCCCTAGTAAGACAAAGTTAAGACCTTACCACCTGCTTGAAAGGATCAACTCAACTCAATAAGGCTAGCACAACCAAGGCCTTAACTGACTCAAAGATTGACACTCCATTAGAAAGGGTAATCATGACCTTATTGGATTGACTTCCCTGAGAATATTTTAGGGGTTAATATTCACCATTTGGCTAGCTTTTACAAATTCATCCCAAAAAATTTTCCAATTCAAAACAAATATTGGCCCAAATGTCTATAGTATCAAATTATTTTGCCAACATTTTTCTATAAAATAGATAGAATCTTTAAAATATTAATGAAAATTACAAAATCCTTTCCGAATATCAATACTTCACACTTTTAGAAACATAAAGATAAGCTAAACTTTATACACTTATGAGAAAATTATGATTCATTAAGAAATTGTCATGTGGTGATAGGAGACGGAGAAGCAAGTCTTTGTGATTGTTTCCTTTGTGAGAATGAAACATTGTTCGATGATGGTGTCACAGGCGACAAGAATTCAAAGCTCAGGGTATCAGAGCCGAGGGAAGATCCAAAATTTTCCCAATGGTACCATTCCTAATGGAATTTTTATACCTGCTAACTTAGAGATTTTATAATACCATGAAAAGCAAAATTTAGAGAAAGGCAGGGACATTTTTCACTTTGAAAATCATAACAGCTAAAGCCGAAAAAAATTTAGACCATCAAAACTATCAATTTTGAATACACTAAACTCCTAACACATCATACTGAAAATATAAGACCAACCTGCAACCTACCTTTCATTAAATCTAGAAAACCAGTACACTAATAAAGCTCAAAAAATACCCCGCTAGTCACTAGCACATAACTCAATCTCAAACTCACAAAATTTGCAAAAATGTTCACCTCCACCCCACCTTATTTATATATGAGGAAGGCTAGATGAGGAGACAAAAGTAGCCCATTCCTTTCGGCACCAAAATTAAAACCCCAACCTAATTCTATCTAGGGAAGTGTGCCCTCTTTTAACTGGAAGTTTCTCTAGCTCATGTGCTTGAGCTAACTTTCAAAAAAAAAATCTCATTGAAAAACATATTTCTAAATCTGGAAGTAAACCTACAAAAGAAGATAAACATTTATTATAAAATTGGAATGCTAAATCTGGCACAGTAATTATAAAACTGGAAGTGGATGAGACTGATGCATGCATGCTAGAGGCATGCATGTGCCCTCTCAATCTTTCTCCTACCTAATTGCAGTGTAGTATGCCATACAACTTAGTGAATTGCACCCTCATTCTCCTTAGATACACCCTCATCATGACTATACAACAACCCTGCACAGGAATCCATACTACAACATGGAATTTGTGCACTTATAAAAAGGATTTGACCACTTATGAACAATGAACCAATCTTAGAAGGAAAATGCCTAGATTGGTGAGCCATGACACTTTCAAAACTTGGGCCATTATTTCAACTAGTTGAACCCCAAGAAGTGTGCTTCCTGGGGTATTTCTAACCTAGGATATGGGCATGTTCTTCTACTAAAATTTCAGGCTCAAAGTATTTCTAAGTTAGCCATGATCTTTCCTTCTTTCAAAAATCTACGCATCTATGGTAGATAAATGGAGAGTCAAAAGACTCATCTCCCAAAAGGAAAGGTCGAGAAAGTGACTGTAGAAGGTACACCCTCACTTCTACTAAAACCTTAAGTTTTACTTCCTCTTCACATTGAACTAATAATGTCCTAAAAAGGTATTCACTGCTCGAGATATTGTGGCAAAGGGTTCAACCCAGTAACATTGGGTTAGGATCTTCAAAGCCATCTGGAATAAACAACCAAACCCCTAGTAAGACAGAGTTAAGACCTTACCACCTACTGGAAAGGACCAACTCAACTCAATAACACTGACACAACTAGGTCCTTAACTGACTTAAAGATTGACCCTCCATTAGAAAGGGTTAATCATGACCTTATTGGATTAACTTCCTTGAGAAAATTTCAAGGGTTAATATTCACCATTTGGCTAGCTTTTACAAATTCAACCCAAAAAATTAGCCAATTCAAAACAAATATTGGCCCAAATGTCTATAGTATCAAATTATTTTGCCTACACTTTTCTATAAAAAAGATAGAATCTTTAAAATATCAATGAAAATTACAAAATCCTTGCAGAATATCAATACTTCACACTTTTAGAAACAGAAAGATAAGCTAAACTTTTACAATTTCAAGCAAATTATGATTCATTAAAAAAAATTCCCTCCTGCGCAAGGCCTTACCAAAGCTATGATCATGCAATCCGGTTTTGATTCCTTAGTCTCCAAGATTTCAACATATTTCGTCCTGAAGTAGGAATGGGGAAATGGGACCAACATTATCCATACCCAATGGAAGCTAAACTGCTCCTTGATTAATTTGAAAAACTCTAGTTTCTGACAATAAAGAATGGTTATCGATTCAATGCAGATCGAACTTGAATTGTTGTCCCCAGGAACAAAAACTTGAAGTATTCTCAACCTTGATTGTGAAGTTGGGCTATTATTTTGATGTGACTAGTGAGGAGGCTAACCCATTACAAGTCGATGTTCTAATGGAACTTGACTACTTTGCAGCAAAGATGATGTCTCAGTGGAAGTATCTACGATATTTCAAGACAAAATACCTGATTACAGAAGAGAAGATGGATGGTTCTCTTTAGACTCCTACATTAAGAAAAATATCATTATCATAAATCCTTTATCTTTACATGTTAAGGAAAACACTAAAAAAGAAACAATGAAAAAAGAAAATGGGTAATAATTTGTCATCAAACTAATTAGATCAAAAAAGAGAGCAGGGAGAAAGAAAGCATACCCTTCTAGGAGGTTGTCTCTCCTTCTCACTCATAATAGGTCTATCCACATGAGACAACGGTTCATGCATATGCCAATCACTGTTAGGAGTCTCTCTCTCTAAGCTTGACCACTTCTTTGGGTCACCAGGAAAAAAATCATCTTTCCTTGAGTTATCACTTCCTCTTCCATGATTTTCCAATCTTGGGCTCATATCTTCCCATAAGTATTCTTCTTCCTCATAATTTCGCCAACTTCTAGACACCATTCTATTTCCTATTATATCAATTTCTTGAGGTGGTTGTACAAGTGAAAGTAGTCCACACAGAGATCTCTCACCCCTGTAATTTCCATAAATGTCAAGGTCAAAGCACGAATTGTTAAAATAAATATCAAGCTTCACAGTAGAGCACTTCATCATAAGAAATAGAGTAAGAAAAAAAACATTCAAATAATGCGGGAATGAAATTAGAATTCTTTCCTTAACTAATGTTAAATGGCATTGACAACCAATATTTTTTCCTGATGCAAGTTAAATTAAACAAATTTCAGATAACAAAAATTGCAAGTGGCATCCAACAACAAGCCTTGTTAAGCATGGCGTAAATGATCCCTATGTTACACCAAGTTTTGATGATGGGGAGCTGGGTTGACAACTTTTGGACACATCTAGTAGTTACCCCCAGTTTCCAAGGGCGAAGAGGGCTCTCTCTCTCTCTCTCTCTCTCTCACATAAGTGACCTGTTGACTTCATAATATGTATTGTTGTAACAAATTTGAGCCTTGTTGTTGACTTGGCTTTGGTTTCTAAGAAACATAGGGATTACCCTGCCGACCTCTCTCTCTCTCTCTCTTATATTACTAATTGTCAAGCCCAAGTTGTTGCGATGGAAAATTATCCTTCCCCCCACTTTTTATTCCCATAAGTGACCTGTTGACTTCATAATATGTATTGTTGTAACAACTTTGAGCCTTGTTGTTGACTTGGCTTTGGTTTCTAAGAAACATAGGGATTACCCTGCCGACCATGTTGGGAATGAGGGTAAGTGCCCCCAGGTTTTGCCTAGCATACATTACCAAGAATATATAGATATAGATAGATAGATATATGTGTGTGTGTGTGTGTGTGTGTGTGTGTGTGTGTGTGTGTGTGTGTGTGTGTGTGTGTGTGTGTGTGTATGTATGTATGTATGTATGTATGTATGTATATCCTTGTAATGAGGGTAAGTGCCTCAAGGTTTTACCTAGGATGTATTACATGGAAAATAAATAAATAAAAATTACACACACGAGGAATTAAAGATGTAAAATTCTACATAAAAATGTTAAATACTGAAATTAGATCAAAGAAAATTTGTTGATATTCACAAGATATAGAAAAATAATAGATCAGAACCAACACAAAATCCAAATTCCATAATAAAGAGGAACATACACTAGCACTTGCGCAGCAGAACTCTTGAAGAGAAATTGCCAAGATGGATGCATCCTTAAAGAGAGAGTGATCCCAAGAACAACAAAGATAGGCAAAAATAAACGCAAGTACAAGAGAGTGAAACACTTGACAGGTGTCATTAGGTAAAATACTTTATTAAGAAGGAAAGGTAATGACTTAAGGATTAATCCCAAATGAGAGTTGTGTATTTACAATTTCATGTTGCCCCAAAACACATGATTTAATACCACTTAGACTGCCCAGAAAATTGCTTGTTCATATAATGCATGTACATATATGTTAATGAGTAGAAGATACACCTTCCTCCCCACGTGAATTAGAAATTTAACTGAAAACACATGCATGGCTCTATAAAAATGAGTTGTAATGCAACATCATCTTGCAACATCTTGCATAAGTCATCCGCAATATATTGTTTTCATTGCTTGTTAATTTTCATGATTACTTCACCAAATGTTACTGATTAGTTATGGGTTGTTCCTCTTTCCAAACAAGGCAACCACATCCCGCTATTTATAGTTGAATGTTGAGTTTGGGTACATGTATATCCCTACATATATCCTGCCTTGCACCTCCTAAGTACTAAAACAACAACTCCACACCTAACTAAGCATTTATTTTTATTTCATTAAATGCATGATCCACCCTTTGCTAGAAATATCACACCATGCATAGGTTAATTCACTGGAGATAAGACAAAATTATTCTAGGCACTGCAACCAACCTATTAGAAATCTACAATAGGAACATCATTGTACTCATTCAAAGAATAATACCTATGGAAGCTTCCACCAGTATATATAAATATGTATTGTTCTAAGAATGCATAGGTCAGCCCCACATAATGACAAAAGAAGTTGGCTGCAGAATAATGACAAAAAGGTCAACTCCAAAATAATAGCAAACAGGTCTAGCCCATCACAGCATGGAAATTCAAGACCACCCTTTGATAAAGATACTTCAAGGTTTTCTTCGGTTGACATAAATTTGACAAAGTAACTATTTTCGTTTGTGAGCCTTCAACCATCTTTCATTTGGGCAATTTTCGTCATTAAATCTAGACTGCACATTTCTTTGTTTTTAGCCTTGTAAAAATCTCTATTGTAGGTAGTCTTCATAACTAAGTTTTACCACAGTAGAGATGCAATCCATTTTCAATCTCTTATTTTCAATAGGTATTTTTGAATAATCAAGAGCGCGTACTTCATTCAGTGCCTTAACAAGCATTTCAATTAGACATTTGATTGCCATGTGTGCTAGAAAGGTGCTTTTGTCTGAATTTTCTATAGTTGGTTGTGTGCCTACATCTATCAAACACATCTCTAAATATGCCTACAAAAAAAATAATGCTTTTGGTTAAAATCAAGTAAAATGCTTCAATCCGTAAATTTGAAATTGGTTGAACATAAACATCCAGGGGAATATTTTCCCACCCGGATTAGAACTCTTCCCATAGGCGTGGTATCAAAAAAGGCCATGGGCACCCTGAACAATGAATATTGAATTGATCATTCCAGGGAAAAGGGCCTTTGAATCTCGCAAGCTAAAAAAAACAACAAATTGAGCCCTTGCATAGACAAAAGCTCCACTACATAATGAAACATTTGCATATGTTCCTGTCGAAAAGAGCACCATCAATATTTGGATTTAGGATTGCTGATGCAAGCCAATAGTTTGATGATCTTTGGACAATAGTAAAAGTTCAATTTGATAGTACAATGCAGAGGAGAGTAATGGCCTTCCTGCTACACACATGCAATCACAATATGGTTGTCATATTACACCTCCCATTTCCTTCTCTTCTTCTGCAATTAACTGTCTCATGTTTCAAGAAATATCTTCTACACTTTCTTCTCTAATCAGTGCATTTGCACTCTGCATCCTCAGAAATTCTAATGGGCTCATATGAGTTTGTTGAGATCAAAATGAAGCAAGATAATTTGTTAGGTAATCAGAAAATTGGTTAAGAAATATGGATATTCAATCTAAGGGAAATGACTCCTAGAATCATAAACTAACTACCAAATAGGCAGAGAGGACTGGAAAAGGAGGCTCCATATTGCTATAGGTGATATTATGACAGTTATATTCAAAGGTGAGGTGGAACCAACAATAAATGAGTACATTCAAATAATTCAAGTACAAAAATGTAAATATCTTCAATGCTCAGATCCGTGTGTCCTGAAGGTATAAAGATCACTTTCAAGACACGACATTGGGTAGAGTGATCCTTTGAAGTTTGAAACTCCAGCCCACAGGGCTCCAGATTGAAAAAATATTATAAGGGGGACACAGATGAGGTACAAGAGACAATAGGCAGCAATAATATTATAAATCAATGCTTCAGATAGCAAAGGACCACATTATCTACAACTCTTTATGATAACATTAGCATATATATCCTTAAGGCAAGTTTGGGTGCCAAGTTTGAGTTCCAGATGGATCCCTAGGATCTTACTGAACCTCACTTGAAAAAAGAACATTTTGCGCCAACCATTTCACTGAGAAGGAAATCATGGAAAATTCATTCCCCCATTGCAACAACAACACAAGTCTAGATTTGGTTTATCTCTCATGCTGAAGGCTCGCTGCAAATGCCCATCTAATCACATCACCCAAACTCCTTCAGATTAGAAAAGAATATTGGAGAGCCATTTTAAAACAATCATTAAAGGATAAAGAAATAGATTATCCAGACATCCTTTCATTGTCTTTACCTACATGGTTTAGCAAAACACTAATTATCGAAATGGTGCACCTGAGGCCTCCTAAGGCCATAACAAGAACCCTCCAAGTCCTCAACATAATAGCTCCAGCATTAAGTCATACATTGAGATGTCCCAACAGCTCTAGCTCTATGTCAAAAGCTGAGATGTCCCAACTAGACAAAAATGAGAAACCATTGCATGAGATCCATAGACAATTGATGATTCAATGAGGCAAGTTCTATGCCACCTGAACAACGTTAGACAAATATCATCTCAAAGTCAAGATAAAACTATCACCAAATGGAGTGCCATCTAGACCACCCTAGGACAGATGAAGCATGACCACAATCCCTAATAAATGGCATTAAGTGGCGAGGACAGATGGAATTGAGCAGGTTCAAGTTTGGGCATGCATTACATAGATTGATAATGATAAGTTGTACCAAAGACAAGGTAGCAGTGCTCAAATAGATCAGAGGGAGATAAACATATATAGGAGGCCAACATAGATATTTTTAGAGGATGATAAGGTCATTGGAACTGTATTCCATATATAGGAACTGGCAGAGGCAATGTTTAACATATACGTGTAAGCAGTTGACATATAATGACAAATAAAAATAATGATGTGTAAGGTCCTAGTTGAAAGGATCAAACTGCAGCAAGATATTTTGATGTCTATAGATTCCATACAGCTACAGGTGTAGAATTTGGACAACAAGGTCAATCAACCCAAAAAATAAGTAGCTAATCGAGGCTCAAAATGTCTCGAGAAGAGGATAAACCAATGAATGCTAGTGATGTCACAATATATGATTAGGCATGCACAGTATTTTCTTTTTTTGATATACTTCTATTTCATAGTATAAATGATATCTAAACTAGTATAGTTATGATGGATAGAACAAACTCTGGTTATGAGAACAATTTGGAAGCTATTTATTTTAGTTTAGCATCTAAATTAAATAAATCAAACTTCAGCTATAACAAAATTTCGTAAGCTATGTTCTCTTGGACAAAAAGACTTGGTTAGTTTCCCTAGTACAAGAGTAGTAGACACATATGTATATTTTATCACCACTGGATTAATATACAATATCAAAAAGGAACTTGCACCCTTAAAAAATACAATAAATAAAAAATAGTCAAGCTAAAATTCTATAAAATATACTCTTATATTGTGGATCAAGGGACCATGACAGAAGACTAGAAGGCAGAGAAATAAGACCATCTCAAGAAGTAAGAAAATATGGCAAACTTGTCCACGTTTTTGCACATTTTAGTATGGATCATAGGCTCTCAAGTTCTAAGCGCATATTCTTTAGCTTCCCATCATACCAGAACCCACATAGAGGATCACGGCATTTTTCAGGGTACTACCTTTAGAAAAGGGCACAACGAGAACAATTGATACCATTTCATATCTAAATTCACCCCACCACATGAGATCTCAACAGAAAAATCATCTCAGACCAGTCCCTGGGAGACAGACTAGGTCCTCCAGACCTCAATAGTGCACGAACTTCCCCAGACAACAATTTAGTGGACAGTCTGCACCTAACACTGGCCCTTCATCGGGTCAACAAACTTTGTGGAGCTATTTTCAGTGTTCTTCAGTCAACCTTGGATGTTATGAGAGATGGATCTGATCCTCAGACCCATTAGCCTCTGGATCTTCTTCGTCAGGACATTCCATACATTGTATCTTTTATGTTCCTGCATTGTACATTTTAAATTCATGCATTGTATTTTTTATAAGAGACTGTTTGGTTCTCCCGCATTGTATGGAAATCATTGTACTCAACAGTCCCTTTGACCTACTTTGTGGTCATTAGTTGGACATAAATATAATTATCTTATCTTATCTTATTTGCCTGCAGTATCCCATTTTACTAGTGTTCCAAATTATCCTGTAAGTATCTAGCAATTGAAAATTAAGCACTTTAATATTTTGGAAGGTTGTAAGGAGTGGACTAAGCCCTTCCTATTGCATTTTTCCTTTGAATACTCATTGATAGTACTATATATGCTTTCCTACAAGTTGACTCCAAAATTCTAACTGTCATGCTCTAATTGGGAAATGGATCCATTTAGCTCTAACCAAACTTTTTTTTATCGAATTGATTAGTTTCTAACTTGCTATACATGTACCCCGAATGGATATTTATAGAGTTTTTCTAGTGGTGTAATGTATAATAATATAATGTTATTTACTTGCATGGCTGGTTCTTTAACTTTTGACTATAATGTTAATATAATCCACGTTACAAAATCTATTGAAAGCACAGGTTGTAAGGTCAATAATTTGGTTTTGTTTCCAATAAAAAAGCAAATTAGATAAGTGACTTGGACATGTATAAGAGATATAATGGATCATGAGAACACAACTGGGATTTTCTGCAAGTAAAATTCATGAGTTGTGAACACAATTGTCTTTAAATGATTTGGAAACAATTACTACACATCCATTCCAAACTGTTGTTCCTAATTCAAATTACAACTCAACTTCCCTATTAATTCTCATACACATCCCTCCATTTTATTAAATTTGAATATATAATACACAAATTTTTAATTCTATGAACCAAACTATAGAGCTATAAATCTGAAAACCATCTATACAGTTCTCAAAACAGTACATTGTATAAACTCAAAATTCTGATTTGTATATTCAAAGGTATAGACACCGCATAATACGAAAAATTAGAACACAGTAGAGAACTAAATTTGTAAAATATTGTTCTGGGAATAATGGACAACAAACAAAATGTGCAGGAAATCAATCACATAATTTTCCATTACTTGCAAAAAAGAATTATAAAGCAATTTTTCATAACCCTCACTATTTCACTACTCTAGTGAAACACCTTGTCATTCTTTTATAGATAAATAAGGCTCTGGTTTACAAGCAAATTCCATCATTGTTGTGGTGCGTCTTCTCTACAAGATGAAAAGAAACTAACTCTAGATACCTGGAAAGAGTGCACCCAACTTGAAAGAGAAGATTACCCATAATAGAGTGCTTCCTTACCTAGGAAAGTGTTCCCTAATCTAAATCTAACTAGATTCTCTTCCATGCAGTTTTCCTAGAGATGGAAACAATGCCCAAAAGACTGAAAAAGAACTGAAATGACACTTCTAAAAATGGAAATCCAGTGCCTAACTAAACTCAGAGACATTCTAAATATGACTATGTCAAATTTTTCAACAACACCTCACTCAAGATAGAATGGATCTGAGCATGCATGTATGCATCAGCCATAAGATTCCTACTAAAGTAATGTGCCTACTCTAGTGTGCATAATTAATTCACTTCAACCATCCATATAAAACACTATAGCACAGTAACCAAGTGAACATAACCTGTTGGATATGATGCATTGGATCCTAAAGTAGAATGCCTTCTGATCTATAGGCAAACTAACACGTTGCTAAAGTCAAGGACCCTTCAAAGCTCAACCACCCTTACTTTCTTTGCCTCCTTACTTGCCTTCGGAAAATGCAATAGCGAAAATATTTCATCCGGGTTCTTCTATAGTTGATGACTATTTTCAAATCCTATTAGGCTTGCTACTGCATGTTACCGTGGACCCATGATAATGTGGAGCAAGTGGAATGGGCAGGTGCAAGTCCTATGTGAGCCACAACTACTTATTAGCCCAAACAGTTCTCTGAATTTGATAGTGTGCTATCAATAGTGTTCTCCCTATTTATGGATGCGAAAGAATATAAAATCTAAGTCCAACCACCTATTCCTACTCATTAATACAGAGATATACACTTATTGGCCCAAAATTTATGTTGATTTCTTTTCTTTGTCCATGGTCTTGTTTGTCAATTTGATTCAACTTTGTTGAAAAAATTGGATGCAACTATTACTATAAAACATATCCATTATGCCAACTTCATTGTAATACTTTGCCCAAAATTTGACAGGAGGTTATGGTGCCCTACTACTTTACATTCCACTAAAAATGAGAAAGGAAAAGGGGCATTCCTATACAGGTTTACTTGCCAATGGGATGTTATTTAGTAGTGAGAAATCAATAGTTGGTTATGCCATAAGCCATACACCAAGTCTCCTATCGAGGGAAAGTCCTCCCATCACCGACTATGTAGTTAGGATTGGATGAAAGTGCCACATGACTTTGATGGAACAACTCCCTCTATTTTTTTTGAGATCTTAGATAAATATAAGTTTGATCCTTTCCCAAAGGTTGTTGATTTCAGGGCAGCTTTCATAATAACTTTAAATTCTAAAGCTTAGTTGACACAATAGAAACTTTAAAATACACAGTTTACCAGAAGTTTTCAACGACAATAGAAACTATAACCTAACTTACTACTCTAGTGGATAAATAGCCCAAATATCCACTCAAGTACACCAATATTAAGATCTATGAAAATGGTACCCTGAAATCTAGACTTTTCTACAGAGTTAAAGTATAAACTTAAGAAAAATGGAGCATAACCTTTATTGCACATTGTGCAACAAAGGAAAACAATCTTTAGTGATGCATATATATCCTCACACACAACATTCTACCGAACGGACGGATGATGAGTCAGTCAAATGGGATGAGATCACCTAGATTAACTTTGTCATACATAACCATAATGGATACAGAACAACTGCAAGATCTACACTCCTTCAACTTTGTTGTTTACAAGGTTTACATAAGTTAGTGGAGTGATGGATTGTTGAATAGTAACTATGGGTCATTCATCTACTCTTTCTTGTAGCTTTGCAAGCTAAGAGGAAATTTTCCCTGACATATGTAGGTTTGTCTAAGATTACTTCCCTAGATTCTGAAGAATGAAATAATACACAGAATAACTGAGAAACCTATTCCCCAACAAAGTGATAATATTTCAAAGGACAATGGAGTTTCACAAAGCTTAGCAACTTTTATCAAAGCTATATCTCTCAAGCTACTGTTATAAATATACACAGATCCAAAAATTTATTCACATTCCTGTGCACTATGATGTTCTCCATATAAAACCCTATAGCGGCTAAGGTAACATAAAGCCAATGAAATGTAATCATACTCATTTTTTCAATAGAGCCCATTAGGTCCGAGCGTTGAACCTAGGAGCTCTGATACCACTTGTAACACACCATCACCCTTTGGCTTTTTTTTAGGGGGGTCTTCCATAAGTGTTCAAGATGTTTCCTCACCTCTAATATAGTGTTCTTCTCTCACATGAGTTAAAATAACAATGCTTTCAGATCCTTTAGGGTTTTTCACAATCACAAGTTCTCTTACCTCCTTTAGATCAAATTTATCCCTAGTATAATTGTGCACTACTCTAAGACCTAGTACTCCAGGACATGGAGATAAGGTGATGAAGAGTGTCAAGAGAAGGAGCAGGTCCAATGTGTTACCCATCTCTAAGATAATATGGTCAAAACAATGTATATGAGGTCCCTCTCCTTCCCTTGTTTATATAAGAGGACAAGAAATCCAACGATGTAGGGTAACGCTAAGCCTCTACAGGCAGCCCAATATTGTACAAAATCATATGCCCTCAATAAAAAAAAGGGTTGCAGATTTCTAGGATAAATAAGGAGAATATTAAAGTACTGAGCATCAACAGACCCATCTTTGAGTAGCCATGACTCATGATAGCCACTTGTCCTCACTCTAGATTCATTCTGTAATAGTCTTTTGTAGACAATCTCTGAATTTCTTGCACATATTCTAGGGGAAACCATTATTTGTGATTGTTAAATCTGTTTGATTAGCTCTACCCCAAGAAGTGAATGGAAATTTGTAAAGAGACTCATTGCAATAGGAAAAGGTCCATTATAGGTATTTTTCTTGGCAGGAAAAAACCTGGAGGTGAAGCTATTTGTTAAGATATTCCCTTTTTGTATTCATTAGTATGGGACCATACCTTGAGTATGTGGCACCCATGTCTCTTTAAGGGAAATCATTTGTTTTCATGTTAAAATAATGATGATTGGGAGGTCTTTGGAAAAGGGACCTAGAGTCATTACTACTCCAAGCATTTGGTTGGATTGTTATGGAACACAAGCACTTGATTTTCAACATCGTACAATTTGTGTCCTTGGCTAGGGATCAACTGTATGCATTTTGGAAGCCACCGAGGTAGATTTAAGAAAACAAGTTTTGCATGTAGAGCACACTTTTATCTCTCTGACTATCAAGAATAAATCAGGCATTGTTTGCAACCCTCCCCTCAGCATTAGGCAACCATTTTCCCTTAGAATTTGAGAATTCAGAATCCCCATCTACGGTTGGCCTCTCAAAGCTTATATCATTACTACTATGTGAGCTAGATTTGGGATCATCATCATGAAAATCACTATTGTTATAGCTCCAATCAATGTAGTAGATTTCACCTAATATCTATAGTAGGAAACATGTTTATTAACAAAACATATATTATTCTGTTCAATATTTCTTTACAATCTAGGTAAAAGAGGGAACAATGATTTGTTTTCCGTATCTTCACCTATCAGTGCCTTTCACATAGCACATGTTCCAGTGGTGCTATAATCTTGGTAATGCAATCTAGTGTTAATATGATGCAAACAATCAACAAAGAGAAAAATTGCTACCCCTAACTTTATCAACCCCACCACAATTCATCAACTATTGAGAAGTCAATTCTACGATCGGTAAAAACCTCAAACTAAATGGGAAACCAAGCCTGAAATGAATGCTCGTTTGTTCATTTATGTAATTCTTCTAGTTACGATGCAATTTATGGCACTAGTTCCTCGTGTTTGAAATTGAATGCATAAAACTTCCAACCCAACTAACCCTAACAGAGTCCAAAATATAAAACAAAAAACCGAGAAAACTTAATCCCATTGGATCCTGGTTGGGTAGTAAACTAGAGTCTCAATTTAAAGCTAAAGTGAGGTGTTTCATATCTACAAAATGCGGTCTATGGAAAATTGATTTCGGTCTTTTGATTGTTGTTGGCCCTTAGTCCCGAAAGTGGACTGGAGGAGTGCCAATGGAAACTTGAAAAAGGGCTCGACACATTAAACACCAATGTTATTGGCAAGGAGGTCTATGCGCCCATATTTGTTAATCTCAGTCCACACTGCGTCGGCTACACTCTAGTCTGAGTGTTCATCACCATCTAACAATTGCACAACAGGATGCTTTTCAATTCCAAGGATCGAGTCGTGGCTACAATTCAGCATTTCTGCTAAGCAACCCAAGGGCCAACATGTAGTTAATGCCTCCAATTGTGCATCTTGTGACTATCATCACATTGGGTTGCTCTTCCATGGAGAGAAAAGATTCTGGTTTGGTTTTTTAGTGCTATGTAGATTTGAATCACAATCCAGGGAGAAGTTTGTTATCCCCTTACTACTCTTCATTGATGCCCTCAAATGGTGTTACTGATAGCTGGATCTGGTATATAAAATTCCTAGCAGAGTTAACAAGGCCTTGATTCACTATTGAGATTGACAGAGTGTTCAATTATTTACCAGAATTCCATTCTTTTTGTGCTTTGCCTTGTTCAAATGGCATGCTCAAAAGAGATGCAACCAGATTGAAGTCATGCATGCAAATTGTGGAATAGATATTCCTCACATCTGGAATATAAATCAATGGAAGTATGTGTTATTTATTACAGTGCCTCGGGGTGTGTTTTGGGAAGAACTTCTAACAGAGAAAAATAAGCCAAAAAACATGAATCCTAACAAGGTTCCCTACCCATTAATAATTAGAGATTTGATCCTAGAAATAACATTAAATGAAAGAGTGCAAGAGGAATAATTCACTAAAAAAATATTCTTGTTAAACCATAAAAAATGGCTATTTTTCTAGCTCAACATTCATTGTTTATTGTAAAGTTGGTCTTTATAATAAATCTATTTTCAATATTCAAAGAAGACATTGAACAATGATAGAAGATTGAAACAAAAGTTGTTTCTACTTACCATGTTAGAGTTTAAAGTGGTGCCCTTGCATATAATCAGTGACTGAAGAATTTCCATTGCGACATTCCCAACATTTGTGTTCATGATTACTATTGTTCCTCTCCCCAACCATTCAAACTCTATTCCCAGGAATTCATGATATTTGGTTAGAAAGTGACACTAAACTTGTATTATAAACTTGTAAATGCAACTCGAAGTAGATATTATAAATCATAACAAAGGAGAACTATCAAATCTTTTGGGTTCCTTCAAGCCAAACACCACAAAAGAACGAGATGACCACCAGGACTATTGAACCTTAAAGAATCATTTTGTTTCGAAGAAAAAAAACAAATAACATTGGATGTGGAGGTTGTTAGAGTCGGTCTGGTCACTCCTCCGTCAGAGATCAAAACTCTTTATGCATTTCATGATTAGGTGTCCCGCTCCATTCTCCCAGTTTCATTCCGCTAGGGGCATGCTATAATCTGACGGAGAAGGTCATTATAGTCTCATGTCTGACACCTGCTGGCTCAGGTCTTTTGTCAATCATCATGAAAGTCCGTGACAGTCAAGGTCTGGTCCTTTAAAGGACAAAGGTCATTTCGAGGTCTAGGTCTAGGAATTAATCAATTTGGTACTTGAAACATGTCCAGTAGAGCCATGCAGGCCAGAGTGAGGCCCTTACATAGTTATGGTTCAGAAAGCTTCATCGTCATATGGATAGACTCCGACTCTTCTTCAAAACTCTGTTTTGAAGAAAAGTCAAACAGTGTCATTTATGGCAAAATTTTCAAAAAAAGTCATCAAGTGATTTTTTCAGATGCAGTCATGGTTTTCGTGGCCACATGTCCTGTCTTGCAACCCTCGTAAAGAGTGCCAAAAATTGCATCATTCGAGCTAAAATTTCAAAGGGAAAGTGAAAATCAGTGTGTTTTAAAGTCGGTGAAAAAGTGCAAAACTCAAACATTAGAAAAAAGGGTTTTTGAAGAGGCAAAATCAAACTTATTTCTCCCAAGGCTTTATATACAAGTTTTCCACCAAAATCAGAGGCACTGCGCAAATCAAAACCCATGGGAGGCATTGCAAAGTGATTGGAGTGTGTTGGTGAGCGTTTGGAGCAAATTGGAGTCAGTGTTCAGGGCGCGGTGCACACAGGCAGGGCGCGACACACATAGGCAGGGGCGCAACACACACACAGTGCGCGGCGCACAAAGGCAGGGCGCGGCGCACACAGGCAGGGCACGGCGCACATAGGCAGGGGTGCAACGCACACACAGGGCGCGACGCACACAGGCAGGGTGCGGTGCACACACAGGGCGTGGCGCACACAACCCCTACCCACATTTCAAACTTATAATGGGCGCGGCACACATAGGCAGGGGCACGGCGCACATATCCCCCGCCCACAGTTCAAACTTATAACGGGTGCGGCGCCTACCCAGGGCGCGACACACTGAGTTTTGCGCGTGGCGCACACAGGCAAAGTGCCCAGAATGTGCCAAACTCACTCAAATTTTTTTGTGAAGCACATAAATTTGCAAGGTAGGCTCTATTAACTCACTTGTTCATCAAATTGGTTAAAGATATGGTGGTTTTTATGCCCAATGATTGAAATGAAACAAAACTCTTAAAGCAACCATATAAAGATACCAAGAGACCATCTTATTAGGGTTGTGTAACAAGGTCATTTTCTGCCAAGGCTCATTCTTCCTACCCTACCCCTGTCCCTTATTCCCCTATGTCATTTTTTCCCTATCCTCACTGCCCTAACACTAACAAACTCATATTCCCTTTCCCCTCCTCTTATTACTCAATAGAAACCCCAAACCCTACCCCATCAAAAATCCCAAACTCCTCCCACATCCCTAACAAATTTCTCCCTATAACCCCTATTCCCATTTCATCACTCCCTTCCTAACAATCCCTGTTTCATTGTTCCCCTTGGTAACAGATACTACAAAGGCACCCAACCTCACACCATCATCAAAGGGGCAGCCTAATCACAGCCCACATTGCAGTCATGTCATCACAACATTCGTCCGAGTATGAGAGGGAGACACAGAGTGACTCATCCTCAGAAGAGCATGCTCCCAGGAAACACCACAAGAGTGGCAAACATGTCAGGGATGAACCCACTACCCTCACCGAGTTACAAGCAGGCCCTCTTGCCATGTCATCCTTCCAGTACTTATCATATTTTGAATTTTGTAAAAGGGTGACAAATGTCAGAGTTCATCATGAGTTGGCCCGTTTATTTGTGCTTCATCTACATAGAGGTCAGTCTACCTTGGCCGGGGTCACTTTCACATTGACACCCGAAACTATATCAGTGGCAATAGGTATACCAAATGTTGGGGAGCAGTGGCATAAGAAGAAGAAGGTGGAAAGGAAACTCTAGGAGCCTTACATCAAAACCAGATTCTTGAATGAGCTCACAAGAGTATTTCCCTTCAGATACTTGAAGAATGAGTATGCTCCACTCATGAGATTGATCATGAAATACTTCAG